>JALIGW010000006.1:14968092-15215592 GCA_023053685.1 Diadophis punctatus similis | reverse complement strand
TCAACTAAATAAATAACCTATTACGATACATTGTTTATTCATATTTTTTCTTGCTATGAAACCATTTATTTCAAAGAATAAAGTTTTTTTGGGGGATAAGTGTCTCTAATATCAGGTGCAATATGGCAAATATGGAAACAATTAGCTAATTTCCAGCCTTAGGACTGTGGCAAATAATTTGATATTATTTAGTTAACTCCATACATGAGAAAAACTAAAATGTAGTTCTAACACTAGTTAAGATGTTGAGTTTCTTTCAAATATACCAGAGATCAAGCAGAAGACTAAATGTGTTATCTAAGTTTGAAACATTTATAATTAACATCTGTGGCCCATAAGCTACAGTATCTGTTTTCACATACTATTGGCTTCCGTCCAGCACTTGAGATTGTGTTGCTATAAAGGGAGACAATTTGGGGCTATATTAGTTTTCTGGTTTGGTTTGGTTTAGTTTTGTTTTGTTTTCCAAATAGATTAGAAAACTACATTGGAGACTTCTGGGAGGCAGAATGGGCTAAAACCTTCCACCAAAATTTGATCACTTTGCCCTTGAATTTTAGGGACAACATTTTAGATAATGAGCTCTTTCACATTCACATTCACATTTACATTTCTAATGTAAATAGAAAATACGTCTATCTCATATAAATTCTTAAACTTTTATTTCTCTACGCATTTAATGAACAAAATAGCTTGTACATTTTATGTATTAAATACTTAGCCACAGCTGGTTATTTTCACAGCTTCCTTCTGAGATCAAAAATAGTCACATCATTCTCATTATACTTTAAATGACCTAAGATACCTTAAATGACCTACGATTATAACTGACATCCATTGGCTCTTACTTTGTCATGTAGTGACACTGTAAGTAAATGTTCAACTAAGAGATGTATACAATTACATTGCTATAAAAATAATAAGCGTTTCATCTGCAAAACCTCTGTGCATGATTACTTTGTCTTTTTTAATATTAGTAATAAGGTTATTTATTCAATATATTTTTTTTGCAAATTTATTTTTAAAATAATTGAAATGTATTATGTAAAAGCTTCATGGTTATATCATTAAATGATATTAAAGATGCAGAGATTTCAGGAAATAAAATATTTTTTATAATATTAAGAAATCTTAATGTGTTTAGTGTTAAATATCACATACAATTCCATTTCAAGTTTTCACCCAATGAATTACCACCACTACCCAGGATAAGAATCGTATGTTCTTTATGAAAAAAGCAAGACAAATTCGATGTCAGTCCTTTGTAAAAGGGCCTTAACATTACTGATTAAAATTGCTAGTCAGGAACAAATACATCCAGCCCTTGTAAAGTCTCCCTAGAAACATCAGATTTAAGCAGAATGAAAACAGACAGTTAGGTCCAACCTTTATGTTAATGTGCCATGGAGCTTTATTAATCTGACCTTTGAAAAGAAGTGAGAAATAGAATCATGCCCTGTTATAATTGTTAGCAGCAGCATTTTAGCAGCCTTTAATTTGTACTTGGGTTTAGTATTTCACTCGGTTATGATGTAAGCATTAATAGGATTTGACACTTTTCTTAGTGTTCCAATGTATTAGTGGCAAACATACTTTGAGGTAAACAAAACCTTGCTTAACTAGAAAATGAAATGTGTTACGTACTGACGTATGGAGTACGAATTTGCATAGCCGCCGCTGATTGGCTAATCCAGCAGCGGGAGAAATAAACTGCTGTCAGTGACTAGCAGGCTTCAGGGAAGCCCTTAAAAGCGGCTTCCCTGCAACCTGCGGGCAGTCTGTATTAGTTATAGCTAATAGACAATAAAGGTGCTGAACTGTTCCTGTGACTCGTCTCTTCAATTATGCGCAAATCTAACAAAATGTATCACATAAACCTATGGAAAGAATATGACGAAGTGAGAATTAATCTCACAGAGGCGAAATAGATCTTTCTCACGGAATTCAAACATTTAGAAATAAAGCCGAAGTTTAAAAGTCTAATTAAAATATTTATTTTGATACAAAAACAATAAAATCTCATTGTTTACATCTCTGCTATAAAATGTGACTTTCTCAGTCTAGAGTCAAGTCAAGAAGGGTGAGAATGAAGATTCAGGAATGTACACATGCGTACAAGAATATTATATCACGTGGTAGGAATGTACCATTATAATAGATAGGGATACAGCTCCCTGCATATACATACAACTGACAATAATCACACTGTGACAGAATATATTGATTATTTCAAGAGATATCTATATTATATGCTCTCCTACAATTCTGGCAGCATCAGAGAGGGGGGTGATTGTACATTACAAGGTAATTTCAAGAGTTTTGCAATTATATAGTTCTTTTCTGTATGTAAATGAAATATATATACAGTATATATATAATGGAGACATAAACAATGTTATACAGGAAATCCACAAATTACTATGCAGATACTACAGTTCTCACTATCACCAAGAACAGATCACCTAAACCATTGTGATCCAGGCTCAGTACTATAACTGAATTTGTTCTGACCCACTTCAAAGAAATGTTCCTATGATGGAATTAACCCAGGCATTCAGGACATTGAAAGAGCCATCCAACAAGATCAGTAGATAGATCAGTAGAGCCAGATTGATTTCAAAGGAGGAATTCTTAAAGGATAGACTACACATTTAAAAAAAACAAAAGAAAATTTAAAAAAACCAACAGAACAAAAGGACACTGTTGGTTGTCACTTAGGGATCACAGTTCAAGCCATTAAACCACATTATTAATAAGGTACAGTCTATACTAGACAATGACACTGCAGTCTCTCATGTATTAGGCAGCAATCCCATACCTGGGTACAATTACCCAATCTTAAGAAGTTTGTCACAATCAACAAGAAACAAGACAACAATGCTAATATGGGAACCAGCTCGCTTTCTGTAATTCAGGATACTGCTTATAAGCGCTGTAAGTTTAGAGCTCAAAGCATTGTTAGAGACCCAACACACCCACTTCACGGTCTGTTTCTGTTGTTCCCCTCTGGAAGGAAGTTTCGAAGTATTTCTAGCAGGACTACCAGATTATGTAATAGCTTTGTTCCCTATGCCATCCGTCTGTTAAACTCACAAAATTCGTTTTTCTTGCCATGTACATGTATACATCCAGATTAGACTGTATTGTTTCTCTGTGTCATATAATATATGTGGGTATATGCATAATTTTGTATTTATTATTTATTTCTTTGTTTGTTTATTCTGTCATGTTTATGTAGTATATATTGGAGGTAATGACCCTTTGAGAGATGTATGCAACAAAATTTCATTTTAATGTATGCTGATTAGTGTACATTCAAAGTGACAATAAAGTTATTCTAAGTTCTAAACTCTGCAACATACCTGTTATCTACTCTGTACATACATCTACAGCACCATCACACCAACACATACAAACACAAGATTAGAGGCACCTTCAAATGTGCGTCCTCTAATGTGATAGTCTATCACTTGTCAGCAATGCTTTTCTGGATTATATGTAGAGCAAATGGAACAAGACTTAATGTACCCAAATTATATCAAAGCATTTCAACCTATCAAGAAACTCTGTTACAGATCTTCAACAAGAAACTTGTTGAAAACCTAGTGGGCACTATTTGTAGAGCACCTTAGTTAAAGCAAAGTATTGCGACCCCTGTCAGTTATGATTCAGGTATCAGGATGTAATGGAACAAATATTTATTAATCTGGTATCAGGGGTGGGTTGCTCCCGGTTCAGCCCAGTTCTTTGAACCGGTAGCGGTGCGGCGGGAGGCTCCGCCTACTCACCCAGGACACTTCTGCACATGCACAGAAGCATCACGTGCACATGAGTGCGGGCACAAAATGGTAGCAACGGGATTTAGAACCCACTACTGTCTGGTATATAAGTGTTTCAGGACTTTGTGAAGAACTGTAACGCTCATGGATCTATTAGACCACTCCCTGGCATTTTACACATGGGACTTTTGTCAATTTCACATAAGAATTGTGATTAGTTGCACTACTTTACAATATTTCTCCTACCTTAGTAAGTGATTCTAGCTCATGGCTGTGAGAGAGGAGTTTAGCCTGAAGGGTACCCATAAAAACTACTTAAAATAATTTTGTAAATTACATCTTTCTCCCTCCCCCCCCTTTTTCTTTCCTTCCCTTGCACTGTAATAACAATTACTCTTAAAAAGAAAAAAAAAATACCAGATATGGCATTCCTATATGAAAACCATCCTGAAAGTGGGACACTAAATGACAGAAAGTAACAAGAACTTCTTTCAACCAAAAGGAAAGGAATGAGGAAAAGAAAACAGATAAAAAGATAATAATGAATCCATTTCTTTTTCCTGCAAAACCTTTGGCTTCTTTTCCTTATGGAAGTTAGCAATTTTACTGTATTAAATGGATGAGGAAATATTTTGTATTATGCTCAGGTGACTATGATTTTCAGGGTAGAAAAAAACCACCCATGCTTTTTTTTAATAAAGTTTTTATAAAGTCCATAAAGTTCTGAGTCATAGTACAACAGGAAGACAGTGGGAGAAGGACAATACCTGCTTCCAAAAGTTACTTTCCTTTCAAAAATAAAGAGAATACTTTCATTCTTCATGTTCTGAAATGGATACTGAATGCCTTCTATCTGACACCATTCTTTGATTTCAGAGATAGATGATTATTCAGCTGAAGCCTGGAAGGCACTAGGAGGTAATCAATTCCCCCAGAGTTGATCCATACCAATTCTGAAAGGTGGATTTTTCTTCTCTATATTATCTTCACTTCTAAAAGATTGTGGTTTATCTTTAATAAGTGTAAGCACAATAAATCACTAAATAATATCCAATCAGTCTTTTAAGCACAAGCAGTAACATCTATGCAGGCATTTTTACTGGGGGCTATTAGATTGGTTGGATTTGGAGGACACCAGAAGGATTTAGAGATGGTCTTACAATAAAGAACTGTATTATCGGATAGAAAAATATACCACAGCATCTATTCAGCAGTGTTTTAAACTTCAGGCAAGCTATTGACTCAATTTCTAAGGAAAACCTATGAAAGAAACTTATGACCTCGATAGATCACAGTCTGCTTTCTCTCATCTATAAATTACATGTCAATAGTGGTGAAGAATAAGATGCAACATAACAAAACATCTGTCAAATGTGATGGCAATTAAGAGAAGGGTAGAGTAAGGACAAATCTTTGTTTTACTACTATTTATTTTACATACATTCTCTAATAGACTCTTCAAATCAAGTGGAGATTGTAGCCTTAAGGTATGAATAAACATTATTCTATTTTATGGGATGATAAAGTTTTTTTATCATAGACCCCAACTAGTTTAATGAGGGGAAAGAGAGTCTTAGTTTTCTTTTGTAATAACCATTACCTGAAAATACTTTTAATTAAAATTATTAAAGTTACAAAAAGATAAACAAGATAATCTGGCACATTAGTGAATCACAGCATAATAGATGTTAGACTTAAATTTTTGAGAAAGCTGATTCAGGTAACATGTCTTAAATGTGGTGCTGTAATTTAATTAGCCAGAGATTATAAAGGGGAACACAGATCTTCAATTATAGATTAAGGTTGCATATTACTGCAATTAACCAGGCCTTGCTAACCAATGAATAATTATTCTTCTTATGATATCGGGAGTATAGTGTGAGCTTCTACCTTATGGATACTCTCCTAACTGTTGGTCTTAGGTTACAACAAAGCAAGGCGGAACTGAGGAAATATTCTGGATACAAAAACTCAAATTGAACATGATTGAAACCAGAGTGAACTTGTAAGCCTTACTAGAAAGACCAGACCATGAAACCAATTTTGCAGGAAAGCTAAACTGCTTTTATTAAGACTGACTAGAACAGTGTTTCCCAACCTTGGCAACTTGAAGATGTCTGGACTTCAACTCCCAGAATTCCCCAGCCAGTGGGAGATGAAGTCCAGACATCTTCAAGTTGCCAAGGTTGGGAAACACTGGACTAGAACAACAGAATCATATGGGTCTCGTTTTGCTGTATATCATCCTTCTTACAGTTCAGTGAATTAGAGAGGATTCTGCTTGAGTTGCTTCTTGCCATGATCTATTCTGGACTTTTTCTGGGATGTTTTAGCCCCCTTTTCTTAGCTTCTTCATAGCTCCATCAGGGTTATCTTCCTTAGCTTTAAATGTCAGCTGAACTGACATTTGATCCTTAGCAAACCTATAGATAAATTATTATATATTATATTTTCTTCTTGGACTATTGGGTATTTTGGTTTTCTTAAACTGTTTTAGTTGGCTGGTGTGTTACAGTGATGCTGTGGGGTTGTAATAGTTTTTTGGTTGTTTCTGCAATCTAGGTAAGCAGGGATTAACATCAGACATTTATTTAAAAATACAGCCAAAGTTTATGCGAAACCTTGTATGACTCGTAGAGTCCTTGGTTGAGATTATTTGTTTGTGTGCAAACATTTTATTACTTGAATAGATAAGATCATAGTGCTAGTGAACATAGAGATTGTTCCCTGTTTATTTACAGTAGCTTGTTCTGCTAACTATTCCTTGCCTTACTTATTATTCCTTGATAGTTCCTTGATTAGGAAATTGCTTTCTGTCTGATTGTCTGATGTTAATCCCTGCTTACCTAGATTGCAGAAACAACCAAAAAACTATCACAACCCCACAGCATCACTGTAACACACCAACCAACTAAAACAGTTTAAGAAAACCAAAAGACCCAATAGTCTAAGAAGGAAAAACAGAAGTCATATGAAACATACAGAAGAAAACAACATCCCCACCAATGCTGGGAAGGTAAGCCACTTATTTCCTGAAGTAATGAAGCCACCTAGTTGGGTAATGAAACATCTGCAAGCAAACAATCAAGCTCAGAGAGCACCAAAAACATCACAGTTCAACTCCGAGCTACAAATATTGTCCTCTATCGAAACTTGTATGGTTTGTCTACAATTAACAGTCAATTAATTTTCATCTTGATTATCTTAGCTGGCATAATACCTTCTATATTACAGCAACTGCTGTAATAGTCTGTATAGTGATTATATAGCAGTCTATAGTTATGAATGCTATGAATACTATGAATAGAAAGCTATGAATATCAAATGGTTGTGTTTTTACATTCTCTTTCTCTGTCTTTTGACTGTACAAACTGTTGTATTTTCTATGTTGCATTTCATCTATGGTAAGTAACATGCTAAGTGTCAAACTTTTGAGTATTGATTTCAAGCAGTTTGAAACAGCAATAACTGCATAACATCTGAATACTAGGTATGGTCAGTGATAAGTTCTACTTTTGCCCCAGTATCCTCCTCCTCCTCCTCCTCCTCATTTGAATGATCACACATTCTATTACTTTGGCTATAATGTAAAACAGTGCTCCCCAACCGGTGTGCCGCGGCACACTGGTGTACCATGAGGCCATGCCAAGTGTGCCGCGGCAAAAGCTTGCGTCATATCCAGAACGGCCTGCCGCCCACCGAATGCTAGATTTTGCCCAGCAACATTTTGTTGCATTCGATGTGCGGCCGCGGCCCTACAGCTCTGAGTCCGAGAAGTTCTATCCCCCCCTTCCCCCGCTCACGATTGTCCTGATCACAAGTCTACAGGGCCTGGACAGAGCAGTGTTCATTATTAGGTATTACCTATCTGTCGTTTTCTGCACTATGTTCTAATTTTTAAGTTCGCGTAGTTTATCAAATAAAATAATAAATCAAGTAATTCTGTTATGCCCAGTTTGACATTCCTATACTATTATACTGTTCAAAATGATATTTTGAAGATTATATTTGTTTTTTATCCAATTTTTGTATGTGGTGTGCCGTGGAATTTTGGGAGAGGCTATGGTGTGCCGAGGGTGACAAAAGGTTGCGGACCACTGATGTAAAAGACAATATGGAAGACAATAAAACAACCAATTGTTCTGCTGAAACTGAAAATCAAGTTCTGAAGCAATAGTTGATACTGATAGTAGGCTAATAATTTGCCACCAGTTTTCTTTTCTGACACTGTAATTTTCTTCTTAAGGTTTTAAATTTCCATACTGCTGGTTTTAAATCTTGTAAATTTCCCAATTATTTTCTTCTTGTGTGAAGAAAATCAGAATAGCTGTAGAAGATAATACTACCAATAACAGCAGTCAACATGCACATGTCAATATCAAGAGGTCTCAAGCTATTCATATTTATTCTTATGACATTATTTATTTGATAGATCAAGGGAATGCTATATATACTGTATATATTACATCCTCAGTTCAATAAAATACCTGCCAATATTCTTATGTATCCGATGGGCTATTTGTAAAATCAGATGGCCTATTTGTAAAAAGACATGTCAATGATTTAATGCAGGGGTGTCAAACTCACAGTGTTATGTTGTTGTCACATGATGTATCGCAACTTTCCCCCCCCCTTCGCTAAACCGGGGTGGGGGTGGCCAGCACGTGACACATTCGATCCACAGGCTGCGAGTTTGACATTCCTGATTTAATAGATATCCAAAATGTGCCATTTGGAGTGAACCTATTAAACTGGGAAGCAACAAGGGTTGAAATTAAAATAAAGGAGATTAAAATGAGTCTCCTCATGAAATTTGTGAGATGGGTAGTCATATAAATGTGATTGATAAATACCGTATTTTTCGGAGTATAAGACGCACCTTTTTACCCCCCAAAATTGGGTCAAAAACTGGGTGCATCTTATACTCCGGATGTTACAGCCACCGCTGGCCGCCGCCACTGGCCACCGCCACTGGCCGCCGCCGCTTCCCGCTGCCGCCAATGCCCCCCACTGCTTTCCGCTGCCAATGCCCGCTTTCTGCCGCCGCTTCCCACCGCCGATGGCTGCCACCGCTTCCCACCGCTAATGCCCACCACTGCTTTCCACCACCGCTTTCCGCCGCCACCGCCGCTTCCCCCCCGCTGCTTGCCCCTGCTGTCCGCACTGTTGCTTGCCGCTGCCGCCACCGCTGCTTGCCCCCGCCGCCGTGCGTCCCGTGCGAGCTGGGAGTTATGATTTGAAGAACGCGATCCCGGGCAAGTTTTGCTTGGAGGCGCGTCTGTCATACACTCACACACACACACGCACACACACACACACACACACACACACACACACACACACACACACACCCTCCCGGGCTTCGGTTTAAATGCAGGGTCCCGTCGGACAAGGAACTTCCAAAATGCTTCCCATGGCGGGGATCCTCTGAGACATCCTGGCCGAAGAGAAAGAGGAGCTTGGAAGGTCTCGGAGAAAACAGTGTCGCCACAGCAAGCATTTTGGAAGTTCCTCGTCCGACGGGACCCTGCATTTAAACCGAAGCCCAGGAGGTGTGTGTGTGTGTGTGTGTGTGTGTGTGTGTGTGTGTGTGTGTGTGTGTGTGTGTGTGTGTGCGTGACAGACGCGCCTCCAAGCAAAACTGGCCCGGGATCGCATTCTTCAAATTGCGACTCCCAGCTGCTGCCTAAGCGGAAAGCCCAAAGAGGGGCATCCTGGACGCGCGTGCTGCCCTCGGCGCTTCCCAGACATCTGCCTGCCACCGCGCCTCGCTGCTTCCCCAGCTGCTCTTCTCTAGCGAGCGCTCTTTGGCCGGGAAAACCAGGAGTCGCCGCTTTCGCCTTTGCCCAGCGCCGCAGATCTGCTCAGCCCTTGAAACTTCAGGAGGGAACTGGCTGCGAGACCGGGAGGCAGCCTTTGGTGGAGCCCAGCCCGATGGGGAACAGGGAAGAGAGGGGCTTTTCCCTTCTTCTGCCCCGCTTGTGAGCTGTGGGGGGTTTGGGGTGGCTCTAGAGCTGGAATCCGCTCGGCTGATGGTCGTGCAACTCAAAAGCCCACAAGTTTGAAGACCCTTGCACCCCCTTGGCAAGTTTAAGAGTTTCTGGGAGTTGAAGTCCACAAGTCTTAAACTTGCCAAGGGGGTGCAAGGGTCTTCAAACTTGTGGACTTCAACTCCCAGAATTCCTCCTCCAGTCATGCTAGCTCAGGAATGGGAGTTGAAGTCCACAAGTCTTAAAGCTGTCAAGTTTGAAGACCCCTGGGTTAGGGGTTAGGGTGCAAGGGTCTTCAAACTTGGCAAGACTTTTTACAACCATGTACACTTTTTACAAACTTCAAACTTGACAGCTTTAAGACTTGTGGACTTCAACTCCCATTCCTGAGCTAGCATGACTGGAGGAGGAATTCTGGGAGTTGAAGTCCACTAGTCTTAAAGCTGTCAAGTTTGAAGTTTGTAAAAAGTATATATGGTTGTAAAAAGTGTAGATGGTTGTCAAAAGTATTCTGCTACATTGGTAATTTATTAAATAATATATTACTACACCATTTGGTTCAGAATACTTTTTTCCTTGTTTTCCTCCTCTAAAATCTAGCTGCGTCTTATACTCCGGTGCGTCCTATACTCTGAAAAATACGGTAAATTATGTTATCTCCTTTTTAAGGAAGTCACATACCTCTTGATAATATTACAATTACATGGCAGTTTCCCTGCCATGTGATTGTACTTACTGTATTTTTCGGAGTGTAAGACACACCACAGTATAAGACCCACCTTAGTTTTGGGGGAGGAAAACAAGGAAAAAAGGCCTCTGCCTCCCAGCAATTTGCCAAACAGCAAACAGTACAGATGATATACACTGTTTGCTGTGTATTTCTGTGCATGTGTGCCTGACCCATAGAAATAGCAAAGAATTGGAGAAATGTACATTATGGCAGTATATTAATCCCAGAAAGTTTTCTTAAATGTAATCACACTAACTCCTCCCAATTATTTAAATAGATCTACTCCAAACATGACTAAGTCAGGGTTTAATTCAGCTGCCTTATTTTAATACTAATACTTAATACTAAAACAGGACATTTCAGATTATACTTTTACAGATCTTTAAAATTGATGTGACTTTCTGGAATTATTCTCTGCTATTTAAAAGAAGATACAATAGCACTGAGCCTCTTCAGAGCAAGCATTTGTTTTAAAAAGCTTCTTCATTTTGTTAAGTTGCCCAGAACAATAATAAAGCAGTCTTTAAAAAATAAGTCTAATAATTTGAACACTCTACAAACATTTAACAAAATAACATATTATAGAATCTGCCTCTATCTAGGATAGAACTCACAACCTCCTGATTGTGAGGCAAGAGCTCTACCTCTAGGCCACAACAGCTATAGATTACCTCCTTGCAATTTCAGCAGTCTAACATTGCCAGCAGTTTATCTCCCAGCAATTTGTCTCATTACAGCCACCGTAGTTAGTTTCATTTTACCATATGGCTTGCAAGCCTCCGTCAGCTGTAGGTCGGGAGGCAGATAATCTCTTTTTGGGCTAATCAAGCTTTGCCCTGTTTGTTGCAAAGAGGTAAATTGCTGGCAGGCAGAGGCCAAAGGGTGGGGGTGGCTGGGTGGGGCTACTTTTGGTGTATAAGACGCACCCAAGTTTTCACCCTCTTTTTGAGGGTAAAAGGGTGTGTCTTATACTCCGAAAAATACGGTATTATTTATTAAACTCCATTTTCTTAAAATTCAAGGTAGATGTTTGACCATGCTTGGCTTTAGTTTTCCCTAAAAATCTTGCATTTAAATGTCATTTTACCAAATTATTTCTACTACTTCTACTTCATCAACTCACGCTTCCCTCTTTGTGTCAAAACAAGTGTAGCAAATTCTCTCTGATCATCTCCACTGTCCTAAGAAAGAACGCCAAAGTAAACCAGGTCAAACATTTCCTGGAAGGACCACATTTGAAAGTGTTTGTTTCTCAATAAATGTCAGGGTAATTAACATTGCCTGATTAGAACCTTACAACAAAATGTCAGACAGAACACAATTATGGTGATGTGAAGTGCTAAAGGCACAGAATAGTTATGATTTAAATCATTAGTCAAAAACATAATGAAATCACACTTTTTAGCAAAAGTGCTTGATACAACCTAAATATGTATTTCTCAGTATACAGACAAATTTAAAGATTTCATGTTTGGAAGATATCTACCATATAATATGAATTATTTTGTCAGGGTTTTTGTCTCCCTTGAAAAAATATGAATGATCTCAGCACAAAGGTCATATACACTCTGTAATATTAGAACCTGAGCTAACTCCTGTTCAATTAGCTGTTTTGAATGTTTGAGAAGTATTTTCCTCATGATATTGAGAAAAAAAAAATCTATGTCTAGGATTTAAAATATATTACAATGTACTAGCATTATATTACTTAGCTTATTTATTTTGGATATCCTTGACAAACAATAATAATTTATGTTCAAAGAAGGACAAGCATAGTTAAAATAAGTAACTATTTTAGTTATATGATTGTAAAATAGACAAGTTCAGGAAAGTTAGGATAGGAACTTAAAATATTACGTGGAAGGTAGCTTGTTTTTGTTCCTGCCTCTTTACTAAAAAAAACCTGTAAAATGAAAACAAGTTTTCCTGTTTTTTCAGTTTACAAATTGTTTTTGAGTGTTGAATGAATTATTCTGGGGTAAAAGATAGACTCCATTCATCCTATTCCACTTCTGGAGGCGACTAAGTACAAGCACCTCTGAATTCAAACAAATGACATATACTATCTTGGTGATGTGAAATCCTTTAGAATATTTTTGAACTGATGTTTTTGTGCTTTATTATAGTTATTGTTATTGAAGAACTTCATAGCATTGACCTTGGCACAGCATTGAGTATTCACAATATTGGCAAGAAAATAAGTTATTTCATTCTTTTAAAAACCTGTAGTTTAATTCTCTCAGCGCTTATTTCTCTTCTTACTATTACTTTTAATGCCTTCAAGACCACAATATTGGCTACCAAAAGCTTTTCTTTAGAGCCCTCACCTTGTTTATTTCTGCTTATTATTATTTTTTTAAAATTGCAATAAAATATGTCAATTTGGCATAAAAATAAGTTGCCATAAAAATAAACCAATTTGGCCAACACAACTTTCTAGACCAGTGATGGCGAACCTATGGCACGCATGCCACAGGTGGCACGCGGAGCCATATCTGCCGGCACGCAAGCCATTGCCCTAGCTTAGCTCCAACGCACATGTGCACGCTGGCCAGCTGATTTACGGCTCACGCTGAGGCTCTGGGAGGGCATTTTTGGCTTCTGGAGGGCCTCCGGAGGCATTTTCGCCCTCCCCAGGTTCCAGGGAAGCCTACTGAGCCCACCAGAAGTCAGAAAATGGGCCATTTCCGGCCTCCAGTGGCATTAAATTATGGGTGTGGGCACTCGCGCATGTGCGACAGCGTGCGCACACACGCTTTCGGCACCCGAGGAAAAAAAGGTTCGCCATCACTGTTCTAGACTATCCACTAAAGTCTTCCAGTAGTTTTGCTATTCCTTTCTTTTTTCCATATGAATTACTGAAAAATTATTGTTGCAAAATATGTTACAATGTCTACTGGAATTGGGGATTCATAGAGAGCCTGAATACCATTTAGGTCACTAAATAAAACATCCTCTTCATTGCAGTAATTGATACTAAAGCTTTTTTCAAGAGATGTCCATCTAGCTTCCAATTAAAACAGCCATTGAGGGAAACTCACTACCTCTCTAGATAACATATTTCACTGTTGAATTGGTGTCACTCTTAATACATATTTTGCTATTGCTTTTCTAAAAATTTAACCAGAATTCCTATAATTTGAATCTGTAAATCTGTTATTACAAGCCCTGCATTTTAGAATGAGGAATACATGTTTTGACATTTTGAATGATAACCTTAAGGTACTTAAATAATGCTATTGTTCGACTCCTCGGTTTTTTAAAAAGCTAAACATTAACTATTCCATCAGTTTCTCTTCATTCATCTTTCCTTCTAAAAAGTCAATGTTGATACCTTTAATGCAGTGGTTCCCACTACATTAAAGGTATCACTTTTTTTGGCCATGCCCCACCTAAGCATCTCTAAAATCCTGATGCCCCCCCATATAATTATTACTATTCAAAAAGTGAACTCCTACTCATGCGGACGAAGCAAAAAATGCCATTAACTTGGTTTAAACAAGGTTCCAATTGTCCCCATTAAAAATCAAATTGCTCTACTCTGGGGTGTGGGCCCCACATTGGGAACCACTGCTTTAATGCTTTATGTTTTCCTTTTAAAGCATTAATATCTCCTATCTCCTATTTATTGATTAGGTTAATATTTCATTGTACCAGAAAGAACCAACATTAGAAATGTATTCATTTACATAATAGCATAATAACGATATTTGCATGCTAAAGCAAACGAGATATTTTTTAAAAAAAAGATCAAATGGTCAGAATTCTCAAATGAATCCTCAAGCATTTCTACAGAAAAGAAAAATACTGCTAAACAATAAAAGGAAAGGACATGAGGAGATTAATTATCTGCTGTGCTTCCTAATTAGCCTAAGCATGTTATTCTAGTTGACCTATATCAGGAAACATCACTGAAAGGGCGTTATCTTTTCAAACAAAGATATCTACCTGTAAAGCAAAATTTAAGACTGCTGTTGGAATTGAAATTAAACATAGGTCATGTAAAGAAGTTATTTTAAATACCATTCAGAGGTACTTCACTTTGATCAATGTTTATATAGACTCCGAAAATTCTCCATTAAACCAAGGCCTATTTCAACAAATTTCCCCCACTTAATAATAAGAACCAAAGTTTTGGATGTACACTATAAAACATTGCGATTCAGCAGTTTTTGTACAATATGAAAAAAATCAATAATTGCCAGTTATGTATTGATTATATATTGTTTAGCACATACTTAAAGTTTCAGTGATACTAGAGTACTGGAAATCACTATATTGGACTTTTTAATATTTGAGTCTCAAAGAAATATTTATTTGGTCCAAAGTCTAAGTCTGGACTTGCACTTGCAATCTATAACAATTTTCAGAGACATATAAATATAAAGGTAAACTTTTGGCTCAATGTTAAGACTATTAAAAGGATTGATAAGGAGTAAATTGTTTGGAGCAGAGGCCTCACCTATTCCAAGGATTTTATGGATGAATAGGCAAAAAATTAACTGTGCTTCTTTTTATGTATTTTTAAATCTAATTTTTGACTATGCTAAAGCCTGTGATTGTGTGGATCACAACAAATTGTGGCAAGTTCTTAAAGAGATGGGAGTACCAGACCATCTTATTTGTCTCTTGAGAAACCTATATGTGGGTCAAGAAGCAACAGTGAGAACTGGACACGGAACCACTGATTGGTTCAAAATTAGAAAAGGAGTCCGGCAAGGCTGTATACCAGTGGTTCCCAACCTTTTTGTGATCGAGT
Source organism: Diadophis punctatus similis (assembly GCA_023053685.1). Classification (NCBI taxonomy): domain Eukaryota; kingdom Metazoa; phylum Chordata; class Lepidosauria; order Squamata; family Dipsadidae; genus Diadophis; species Diadophis punctatus. The sequence goes on along the minus strand of JALIGW010000006.1, from coordinate 15,200,334 downwards.
ACCACTTGGAGGTCCCGTACAGTCGCCGCGTACCACCTGGTTCCAGAGAAACTAAATTCGATCAGATATCACTTTATTTCCATAATTGTACAAGTAGAACACGCAAACCAACTACGAAAACAACAACTCAATGCGAGGGCATAAGTATACAAAATAAGTATACAAAATAATAATAAAAATAGTAACATACACACTGAGATGCAGTAATGAATATCAAAGGGTAACTTGAGTCAAGAGAACATAGTGCTAACAATAACAGAGTGAGATTAACCTTAGCTCGAGAGCTCGCTACGACGCGCACCTTCTCGCAAGGGTTCTACTGCGTGACTGCTGAGAGTTCAGAACAGTCACCGTTCCTTTTTTGGCCCCGCGCATCCAGCAACTGGATTCTCGGGCCCCTGGGACCAGGTGGGTGGCGTGTGGCAACAGTTGCAAATCGTTGCCAGATTATCTTGTGTTAGGCAGTAAACATTTTTGTGAAGTAAAAAATAACTAACTAAAAATCGTTCATGACCCCGAAAGTGTTCGCGTACCACCTGGAAGGCCCTTGCGTACCACTAGTGGTACACGTACCACAGGTTGGGAACCACTGCTGTATACTGTCACCCTGCCTATTTAACTTATATGCAGAGCACATCATGAGAAAGGTGGAGCTAGATGAATCAAAAGTTGGAATTAAGATTGCCGGGATAAATATCAACAACCTCAGATATGCATATGATACCACTCTAATGGCAGAAAGTGAAGAGGAACTAAAGAGCCTCTTGATGTGGGTGAAGGAGGAAAGTGCAAAAGTTGGCTTGAAACTCAACATTAAGAAAATTAAGATCATGGCATCCGGCCCTCTCAATTCCTGGCAAATAGATGGGAAAGAAATGAGGTAGTGACAGATTTTATTTTCCTGGGCTCCAAGATCACTGCAGATGGGGACTACAGCCAAGAAATTAAAAGACGCTTGCTCCTGGGGAGGAAAGCTATGACAAATCTAGACAGCATACTAAAAAGCAGAGACATCACCCTGCCAACAAAAGTGTGTATAGTCAAGGCTATGGTTTTCCCAGTTGCAATGTATGGCTGTGAAAGTTGGACCATAAGAAAGGCTGAGCACCAAAGAATTGAGGCTTTTGAACTATTGTGCTGGAGAAGACTCCTGCGACTCCCCTGGACTGCAAGGCGATCAAACCGATCAGTCCTAGAGGAGATCAACCCTGACTGCTCTTTAGAAGGCCAGATCCTGAAGATGAAACTCAAATACTTTGGCCACCAAATGAGAAGGAGGGACTCACTGGAGAAGAGCCTAATGGTGGGAAAGTTTGAGGGCAAAAGAAGAAGGGGACGATAGAGAACAAGATGGCTGGATGGAGTCACTGAAGCAGTAGGCATGAGCTTAAATGGACTCCAGAGGGTGGTAGAGAATAGGAAGGCCTGGATGAACATTGTCCATGGGGTTGCGATGGGTCGGACATGACTTCGCAACTAACAACAACAACAAAATCTAATTTATTACCTTTGATAATTACTGTCTTTATATTCGTTCAATTCTTGTGTGCTTTTGGATTTTTTAATTTGAAAATTTCTTCAAAATGGAAAGTATGGTTCTTTGGTTCCTCTCAAAGCCTTGTCTCCTGCATATTTTTCTTTAGGATATTATTCTTCAGTGGTGTGTATGATTTTATTTTTTTACTTTTGTCGTTTCTTCCTATTATGAATTGTTTTGCCTTGACTATTTAAACTTCAATGGAACATTTTTTCACTCACTTTTCTTTTAAAAAAAAAAGCATTTTATTCTATTTATTTCTTCTGAAATAAATTCATTCTTGCTTGTGAACAAATACTGTAGAATTGGAGAACAGGGAGGGGGAAGGACGGATTGATACACATGCCTCAATTTTGCAGGCAAGGTTATATAATTTATTTCCTTTTGATAGTTTTTTTTAAACTTTCTTTTTCTCTCTCATATGTTGGGATTAGTTGGAAAGTTGCCAGGGAAACCATCTCATAGGATACTGTAGATGGTGGCAATGAGGACTATGAAGCCACTACACAGAAAGTAGTGGTGGAGCAAGGATTCCAAGGATTTCTGGCAACACGATTTGAAATCTCCAAATATGTATTCCTTCCGGTTCAGCCATTCCACTACAGGATGATCTTTTTCTTCTGGAATCAGATCAGTTTGAAGGCATTAAAAGAAAAATAGTAGACTGTGAAGGTTTAGTATTGATTTCCAGGTATCAGACAAAAGGAGCGTTGGTCCTACCTCATACGCTCCTTCTCATGCTTTGGGGAAGAGAATCCAGGAATGGGTGGTAACTCTCTTCTCTGCCTGGAGACTGAGTCATCACTTTTTGGATATGCCTCTCTTGTCTGGTTCCCCCCCAGTTCGACGAAGGCGTAACAATGATAAGGCTTGTGACCTGTGAAAACATTAGCCCCTCCTGGTCTATGGATCAGACAGTCTCTAGGGTGGGGCTGGATTATCTTTACAGGCAACCAAATTTGGATGGTTTATATGGTATTTTCTCCATAGATCTATATTTCTGCTAACATTTCTAAAACTTTTTTAATGAATGAATGAATGCTTCATGGTAGATCAGAGAAAAATATTTGATTTAACAAAGAGGTGAAGACTTTTTAGCCGTAACCTGTTTTCTATGCAAATCCATTAATTCCTTGGAGGTATCAGTGTCCTGGTAAGCATACAGTATATGCTGGCATGTGTTTCTCACTCAATGACTTAGAAAACTTTGCATTTCCATAAAGATTAAAACACAGAATTTTCCTGTGTTGAAATCAATGGGGAAAATCTTGCTGCCACAAGGTGAATGTATTAATACTCCTAAATTTTTAAAGGGACTTGTACTTGACATATTTAGGTAAAGAAATTCCATTTGGTCTTCAGCGATCATATTATCTATCCTGTTTAGTTTTTCACAAATAGTTCAGCAGAAAATTATTATTAATTGTGGAGGGCTTCTCAAATACATTAGTTGGCTTCACATTAGTTGGTTGTGATTTCTCCCTAATTGCTAAGGTATACCAAATATGTTCAAGAGATCTCATGAGGTACAATCAAATGTACAATCAAGTGTACAATCAATGTACAATACAAAAACAAATTTACAATACAATGAACAATCAAACTGCTGTTATTATAGGGAAGGATGAAATTTCTTGGCAAATCCTAAGAATGTAATTATTAAATACATTCAGAAATGAATGAGAACAAAAAAAATGAAAGTATACTAATTTGTAATATTATGTATTCATCCATCTATATTCTGCTAGATTCCTGAGGTTGGATTTCTTCTTGCAGTTGTTTTATTATTGATATGCAAGTGGAGGTTTGTTATCTGTTTATACAAGTGACTTAGTCTATTAGCTTGATTCAAAATGTGAATAATTTCACTTGGAAACTACACATTATAGAAATTACCGTATTTTTCGGAGTATAAGACGCACCCTTTTACCCTCAAAAAGAGGGTGAAAATTTGGGTGCTTCTTATACACCAAATGTAACCCCACCCAGCCACCCCACTCTTTGGCCTCTGCCTGCCAGCAATTTACCTCTTTGCAACAAACAGGGCAAAGCCTGATTAGCCCAAAAAGAGATTATCTGCCTCCCGACGTACAGCTGACTGAGGCTTGCAAGCCACGTGGTACAATGAAACTAACAATTGTGGCTGTAATGAGACAAATTGCTGGGAGATAAACTGCTGGCAATGTTAGACTGCTGAAATTGCAAGGAGGTAATCTATAACTGCTGTGGCCTAGAGGTAGAGCTCTTGCCTCACAATCAGGAGGTTGTGAGTTCTATCCTAGATAGAGGCAGATTCTATAATATGTTATTTTGTTAAATGTTTGTAGAGTGTTCAAATTATTAGACTTATTTTTTAAAGACTGCTTTATTATTGTTCTGGGCAACTTAACAAAATGAAGAAGCTTTTTAAAATAAATGCTTGCTCTAAAGAGGCTCAGTGCTATTGTATCTTCTTTTAAATAGCAGAGAATAATTCCAGAAAGTCACATCAATTTTAAAGATCTGTAAAAGTATAATCTGAAATGTCCTGTTTTAGTATTAAGTATTAGTATTAAAATAAGGCAGCTGAATTAAACCCTGACTTAGTCATGTTTGGAGTAGATCTATTTAAATAATTGGGAGGAGTTAGTGTGATTACATTTAAGAAAACTTTCTGGGATTAATATACTGCCATAATGTACATTTCTCCAATTCTTTGCTATTTCTATGGGTCAGGCACACATGCACAGAAATACACAGCAAACAGTGTATGTCATCTGTGCTGTTTGCTGTTTGGCAAATTGCTGGGAGGCAGAGGTCTTTTTTCCTTGTTTTCCTCCCCCAAAACTAAGGTGCATCTTATAGTCCGAAAAATACTTTAGGCATAGAAATGCAAGATGATTTATAGAAGCTGATGCTTTGACAAATTACCATCAATAAACATGTAGAAATAAATTTCATTTATAAATCATTCAAAAGGTAGAAAATTCAAACAGAGGGCAAACAGCCACGAGCACTTCATCCCTTATCACACACTCACAAAACAGACCTAAATAAAGAGGAATAAATCAAATAAGCAACAATACCCTGCTGGTAGGAATAAGCTGCTATTTATAAACAGCCAATAAATGCTGATGATGTTATTTTAGACTGGCAGTAAAATGTCTGCAAGAAAAAGCGCAGAGAACTCAAGAGTCCATAATACAATTCTAAGCTGCCTATTCGGTATCTTTCATCATTGCAATACACCATCGTCTGTTTTGGGCAACAAAATATTTTATCTACATTAAAGCTACTATAGTCAGGCTGCAAAAATCCAGATGACCACTAGAAGACAGCAAAGATATAGAAAACTCTACTATGAGTGCCTACAGCTAATAGTAAGCATAGTATACTAATTCAAATGAATCAGATGGCTATAATGAAAAGTCAATACAAACATCTTATATACTTTATTTTATGTAATACTTTATCAGTTATTTCACCATACCATTTTAAAACAAGTATTGCTAGACTAAACCTGTTTGATCTTCTGATGGTTATTTTTCTTGTATATAATGTGTATAATATCTTCATACATGTATGAAATATAATATCTATGTTTCTCCTTTATTTGTTGCACATTTGGGAAACAGATTATGAAATAATGCTACATTATTTCACACAGATATGAAGAGATCCAGGCTGAATAGGGCTGGCATAAGAAACATGGCCAGAGTCGATGCTATTTGGGGCAGTCTTGATGCATCTAAGTTATGAATAAAAGGAAGGAATAAACTCAACTTATGTATACATACAAAATGCAGCATGAAAAAATGTTTAAAATCCAGAAATAAACATTTTTTTAATAATTCCCTAAAAACATTTTTGGTATCTTTCAATTTTATGTATTTCTAAGAAAAACTCACATTATTCAAAGTACTTAAAATGTAATGTCATCACTGTAACATTTATCTTTTATTCATACTGATTTTAAAGGGACAGAAAGCAAACACAAGTATACACTTTATTCCAGTTAATGATGAACAGTACCTTTATTTCTTGAGTGTTCGGGACTCCTTTCCTGCTGAAATTGAAAACAAACAGAAAAGCAACAATTACTTCATTTATAAGGTTTATAAATAAATAAAGTTGATAAACGTGTGTTTTAAAATTGTGGTATTAATTTTTCTGAACTCATCAGGATTAGATCACTTTAACAATGTGTAAAAAACATTTGTACTGACCTAGTATGCATAATCCATTTCCTTTAGAGTTGTTTGAATACTTTCTTGGAGTGGGCCATCTTAGTCTATGGTAGCAAAATTACTATGGTAATACTGTTTTCAATTAATAGATGTTTTTAAAAGGTATGAACTTTCATGAGCAACTGATGAAGTGAGCTGCAGTTCACCAAAATGTGTCTTTTTTTAGAAAAGAAATGTTCTAAGGCTAAATCAATGAATGAATGAACAGCAAACATTTTTTTTATTCAAAAAGTTTTATTAGTACAAAGTACAAGCATTTTTATCAATTTTCTTCCCCCCATCCCCCCTACCCACAACCCACTCCCTCCCCTCCCCCCCCGGACTTCCCAGAAAAAGTACAGGGCATAGTATTCAATAACATAAATTTAAATTAAATTAAAATAACTTCTTAGATCCCTCATTTTATCGGCATCTTTAACTCCAGATTAGAACTATTCAAAATGTTAAAAATTAAAGAGAAAGTAAACAAGTGAAAAACAAAAATAAGCAAAATAACAAATAAAAAAGAAACAAAGATGAACCTCATACACTAAACTTAGTCATAACTCAAACATTATTAATAGCATAATTTTACAATATACCAAAGTATTAACTTCCCAATATTTTTATATATATATATATATATATATATATATATATATATATATATATATATATATATATATATATATATATATATATATATATATATATATATATATATATATATATATATATATATATATATATATATATATATATATATATATATATCAATAATAATTGGCTAACCCCTTATATTTCAACACCCTTAAACTTAGTTAAAATCCACCCACTTATTAATAACATAATATTATATATATAACATTTCCTCTGAACCTCAAACCGTAAAATACACCTTCATAACAATATTCCTATACCTTAAGGTATCGCCTCAGAGTATATATTATCTACTATACTAAAAATAGTAACCAAAATATATAATAATAATAATAAAAAGAATAAAAACCAACTCTTTATACCGCTAAATTTTTAAACTTAATCCCTATATCCTCAAAATAATGATACCAAAATATTACACTATATCCAATTTATAACTTCAAAATATTTGATATGAAAATACCATCAATAAACAATATTAATATTTCAGTTCCCCAAATTATTGATAACGAAATACTCTATATCAAATTTATAACTCCAAAATATATAATATATATCTAAAAAACAGTCTAGAAATAAAATATAATACCAATAATAGACAATATTAATACAACATATATATTAAAAAAAGAAAAAGAAAAAAATGATTACAATCTTGTTCATCTTTCCAACCATCCTCTAAGTTTCAACACCATCTGTCCTTTGGCCATTTCCAATCTGTCGCTTCAGCTGTCATCTGATCCCATTCCTCCGTCTCCTTATCCACGTCATAAACATCTGTCTGGCTCTACCACTCTTTTGGAATCATCGAAATTATTTCCTCTTGATCACATATATCCGGATTTCCCTTCTCCTCCTCCCTTATTTCCATGCCTTTTTCCACTGGAATTTTAGAAATATCAGCCTTTAAAACATTGATGTAGAATTCTGTAGCTTTCTTTATTGTATTTAGTCCATATCTTTTTCCCAAGAATTTTACAGTTACTCCTGTTGGTACATTCCATTTATATTGTAAATTTTGTATTTTTAATTCCTGAACCAAAAACGAATATTCTCTTCTATCTTTAAGCATCTTGGCAGGGATTTCTTTCCATATCTTTATTTCTTGACCATTTGCCTGAAGATTTTTATTATAAGTCGCCTGTATGATTCTGTTTCGCAAAACTCTAGTAGTGAAGTATATTACAATATCCCTTGGCAAGTGGTTTTGTTTTGCATACCAAGAATTAATTCTGTATACTTTATCGATTTTTGTAGCCAATTCATCTTTAGACAATCCAGACACCTGCTCCAGTGCCTCTGTCATTCTTTCTTTCAGATTTTCAAATTTTTTTTCTTTCAAGCCCCTGACTCTTATAGCAAATTTCATCTCTTGAAATTGAGAGATCATCGCTTCTTTTTCCAATTTTAATATATCATTTTGAACCTTGGTTATATATTCTTCTGAAATTGTTATATTTTGCTTATTTTTTTCCAAATCCTTCTCCAAAATTTCCATATTCACTGCTAATCCTTTGCAAACTTTCACCACATCCGCTCTCAATTGTAGATTCATCTTCTCCATAGCAGCCTGCATCTTTTTTTCTATCTCAGCAAGTTTTAAATTAAATTCTAAAATTAACTCATTTTTCAAAAGTTTCAGGGTATTAAAAAAAGTCTCAGGTGTTAAAGAATCAGGCATAGGTTGTTTCTTTAAAATATGATCAAAAGAGTACTCAGTTCTTTTATTCACTACAGTCTTTTCAAGTTTAGAAGCCATTTCAATATTTTCAAAAAAAGACAAAGAAGAGAGGAAGAGGAAACCCAGATCTTTACTTAAAAAAGAAAATTCTTTTCCAAGTCCAGAGCTATTTAGATTTTTCCTTCTATAAAACTATAACTTAATTCCAAAGAAGAGAAAAAAAAAAGGGAAAAAAATCATCCTTCAAATCAAAGGTTTCCAGAGGAAAGGGCTGGTAACAAAGCAAAAATAACTTTCTCTTTTACACCACAGTTGCCAATCGCCATCTTGTTGCCACTCCTTATTAAGTTACTTTGTTTCTTCCATCTTAAAAACCCAGGAATGGAGTTAAAGTACAAACTATTACCTCCAGGACTCCTGTCTTCTTCTGGCTGCTCTCTGTATTTTTAAAATAATTATACGTCCTTTAAAGCAGCAGCGGTGGTCGCGGCATCTTGCTCCACTTTAAAAGCGGAAGCTTCCAATCTTCCGGAGCAGCTGACAGGCTACCTGGGGAGCCCTTACCCTACACGCCCTAAGTTGGTTTTTAGGGCACTAGGAGGGCTCTACCCCACCTGTCTCGCTCTCATCTCTCCCCTTCGCCCGGGGAGAGATTTTCAAGCCGCCAGACAGCTGTTCTGGCGGCTTTTACAGAAGATCGGAGGTGCGCCCTGCAAAGAGCGCCAGCGACGCCGTCGGAGCCGGAACCGGAAGCCTGAACAGCAAACATTTTTAAAGCCCTATTCTGAAGCACATTTATTGAAAATAAATCTCATTGAAGGTCATCTGATTTACTTTTGAAAAAGAATGTAAAATATTTACTGTATATCTAGTTTTATGTCATCATTTCAATTCCAGTTCAAAATGCTAAAGAACTGGCATATATATCCAGTGTACATTGTTAAGGCCAATTCTCTTGAATTTCCCATACAATGATATTTCCAATTATTTGAAGAACTCCCCCATCTCTGGCTAAATTCTGAAATGTAATTTATAAAATGAACCTGACTGAAAAGCAAAGGTCAGAAGCTGCAGAAAACTCATACCTATGAGTTCAGGATCTGTACAATTAAAACATGCATTTTCAGAAATACCTAATGTAATAATTAAAAACTAAACTATACTAAATCAGAGTTAGTATAGATTCCTCAATTTCTTTCTACTGTACCATTTTGGTAATAAATGGCTTACAGTCCTTTTCTCTCATTAAGTAGTTGGTTGCATCTAGTACAGTGGTGGGTTGCTACCGGTTCGCACCAGTTTGGGCAAATCGGTAGCGGCGGCAGCGGGAGGCTCCACCCACCTGCCCGGACATCATCAAAAATGCTCTGCGCATGCACAGAAGTGTTGCCCTCCCATTCCCAAACCGGTAGCAAAGGTAAGAGAAACCCACTACTGATCTAATATTTACAAAATATATTATATATACAAATCAACTTTGCCTGGTCACAGCCTTTGTTTTCTGCCTTGCCAGCTCTATGTGTACATAATGAAAGCACAGACTATAAGATTGGCAGTACTTGATTGATCTGGGACTTTTTGTCAGCATTCTCTAGGGAAAATATTATATAAGAACTATTGTATCAGCTTGACTAAGATCTCTAAAAACCGCACTTTGGGTCTATCCTGGATCTATTTTTTAAATCTTACATAATTCATATTATTGACCTTCAATGGAAACCACTAAAACAAGAAGCAATTTACCATGCATTTTCAGAGTAAATCAATGCAAAAAAAGTATTGGAATGACTTATAAAATGTCACACATGTACTCAACCTGAAACCTCATTCATAAAATAATAGATCTGCCCAAATGCACAATATCTGTATTTAGTTCCACTTATTATGGTCTTTGCCTACAGTCTAACACTCTGTGTTTTCAACACCTCATTGATTTCCCACAATGCTCACACATGCTTATCTCTGGGCTGATATGATATTCTTAACCATCAATGAATTGTGGTTTGCTATAATATTCAAATCCAGTCACTATTTTCCAGAAAAACTAAATAAACTTGCAAATTGTAAATATAAAGATACATCATTCATATGCACCAATATGATTTTTAATTATTATAAATATTTGGGAAAATATTTCAAGGACTGGTATATGTATTTTTTTAATGAGCCTATGCTTTGCCCAACCTCTGTTAATTAGCTATCGGTCTCTGAAGAATAAAAGGTGGTGCAACATCTTTCTTGATTGCAACACAGAGGATTAGAAAGCAATTTGAAGAATTGCTTTCTGAATCCTTTGTGCTACAATCAAGAAAGATCTCGTTCATATGACCATCCCCTGGAGCTCATTGTTGCTCATTATTTTAATCTTTAACCTAAACTAATTTGGTCTGTGGTTTACTAAAGGGTTTTATGTACATTTGAAAGTTTCATCAATGACAGAGATTTGATCTTCTACTGTATATGAATTATATTTTGCTGGTTGCTGTTAGAGCCAGCAGTAAACATTGGTACAGAATGCAGCTGCGCGAGCTGTGGTGGGTGTGCCGAGATACACCCATGTAACACCTATCCTCCACCAGCTGCATTGGTTGCCTATTAGTCTCCGGTCGCAATTTAAGGTGTTGGTTTTGACCTTTAAAGCCCTACATGGCACAGGGCCAGGTTACCTTTGGGACCGCATCCTACCATATACCTCCCTACGACCAGGTAGGTCCCACAGAGAGGGCCTCCTCCGGGTCCCATCAGCCAAACAATGTCAGTTGGCGGGCCCACGGGGGAGAGCCTTCTCTGTGTGAGCCCCATCCCTCTGGAACCAACTCCCACCAGAGATCCGGACTATCCCCACTCTACTGGCCTTCCGCAAAGCCGTAAAAACATGGCTCTTCTGGCAGGCGGGGTGAAGATTGGACTCCCCCAGGAATGAATGTTCTTTTTAAAATTATGACATGTTTTTAAATTTTGTATTTTATACATTGTTCTTATTCTTGTTGAACGCCGCCCTGAGTCCTACGGGATTGGGCGGCTTATAAGAACTTTTAATTAAATTAAATTAAATTACTCTGATTAATCTTACATGTCATCTATCTTACCCAGGGGTGAAATTCAGCGGGTTCTGACAGGTTCTGGAGAACGGGTAGCAGAAATTTTGAGTAGTTCAGAGAACTGGAAAATACCACCTCTGGCTGGCCCCAGAGTGGGGTTGGAATGGAGATTTTGCAATATCCTTCCCCTGGAGTGGGGTGGGAATGGAGATTTTGCAGTATCCTTCCCCTGCCACGCCCACCAAGCCATGCCCACAGAACCGGTAGGGAAAAATTTTGAATTTGACCCCTGATCTTACCCATCCCCTTATCATAGAGTAAAGCTAAAGTTAACAACTCATTTGTTCATTCATTTCCATTTCTTTCTGACCAGGGGTGGGTTCCAACTTACCTCGCTGCCGGTTCACTCCCTCTCGTACCGCGTGGGCGTGCCTTGGGGGCATGCACAGTAACAAAAAAATCCAGAAAAAATTTTTTAAAGCCGGAAAAAAAGATGACGACCGCATGCACAATGCAAGAACTCGGCTTCTGCACATGCTCAAAAGGAAAAAAAAATTCAAAAAAAATTCAAAAAAAATTAAAAAAGAAGATGGTGGCGCCCACAGACTGCCACCGACCGATCCGGTTCAGTGACATCATCATGACATCACCAGCGGGTCGCTACCAGTTTGGGCGAACTGGTCCGAACCGGGAGGAACCCACCCCTGTCTCTGACACACATCTTATTAGTATCCAAGCAACCATGACAGTATTATATCTCACTGAAACATCAACTGACATCATATTGCATTCTTCAAGTTTAATTTCTAGACATATTTTACTTTGATAGACAAACTAATTCTATAAAAATAGTCATCTAGTTATAAGAATTTGGAAGTACTTATGTAAGTCATGTGAACCTGTTAATTATTCCCTTGGTACACAGCAATTTAAACACGGATACTGTCACTCTGTGTAATACTCTGTGCCTTCCATAGAAGCAAATGCTATTGATTTGCCACTTGCATTCAGAATAGTAATACAAAAATCAGTCAGCTTAACATCTGCAACACAGCATATGATTTCAGTTCTGCTTTTTGAAAAGAAGTTGATTATTATGATTGTAAATAAAACTAGCAATTACACTGCTTCCAAGGCTTTTTTTAGCGCTTTAATGTTATTTTATGTTCCAACTTTGAGCTTATTGCAAAAGGAAGAACTAGATGTTTAAAATAAATCAATAGATATTTTGTATAAAAACTGGTCTGAGGTTTGAGAACATCCGGCTCAGTCTTTTCAACCTCTTATCTGACTTAGTGTTTGTTATTAGTTTTTTTTTTTTCATAGCAAGCTTACCATAAAGGTTTTTGACTGATGTTCCATGCATTTGCAATGGCAATAAAATAACACAAAACATCCCTATAACACATAAATGTGTACTATATGTATATGTCATGGCAACAAAAATATAACATGGTATAAAATGTCAGGAAGAATTTGCTTACATCTTTTCTGACTACAAATGTTATCAAAAGGCACACAACTTTTAATGAAGTTTGTCAGTTGAGAAAGTTGTTACCATATTGATTTTGCCAATTTTTTGACATGGGTATCCTCCAACTATAAGAAAAAAAACATTTTCTAAAGAATTATGCCACCTATTTATTTTTTTCCAACTCATTTGGCATGGGGTAAAAGAGGCTGCAAACATGTGTGACATGCAACATGCCAGCAATCTAGCTAGCGATAAGTAATGATTTAAAAACACCACAAACTGTCTAACTATAAATCAAATAGTGTTGAAGCTCAACCGATGCTAAACCTATTTTTTACTTTAACTATGATTTTGTGTATGTTTCACAGTCCCTAGGCATATACATTGCACAAAGTCATAATGGTTTGGTTTTGGGTTATACAAAATAGGTTTACAAATCAAGACGCATTTATTTATTTTGTATTTGTGAATACAGTGCTTGCATTTTATTCAAAACCTATGGTAAAACAGTTAATTACCGTATTTTTCGGAGTATAAGATGCACCTTAGTTTTGGGGGAGGAAAATAGGGGGAAAAATCTACCTACCAAGGTATTCATCTGGCTAGCGTCCTTAGTCTGTTCAGCTTCAGCACATTATTTTATCCCCTGGTTAGGGCTGAAAAAAATATTCTTCGAAGGGAGTAGGAATGAAAACAAGCCTGCAAAGACTTAGGGCTGGTAAAAAAAACTACTTTGAGGGAGTAGGAATTAAAAAATGCTGCAAGCCGGTTAGGTCGTTAGTACCTCGTTAGGGCTGAAAATACCTTTTTCAGAGGGAGTAGGAATGAAAACAAGCCTGCAAAGACTTAGGGCTGGAAAAAACTACTTCGGACGGAGTAGGAAGCCAGGAAGATTGTTAGCACCTCGTTAGGGCTGGGAAAAAAAGCTTCGAAAAAGCTACATTCGGAGTATAAGACGCACCCAAATTTCAGCCTCTTTTAGGGAGGAAAAAGGTGCGTCTTATACTCCGAAAAATACGGTACTTAGCAAAATGCACGAAGTCATGGTATATTACATAATGAATCTTTCCACTCTGCACAATGTATGGATACATTTCAATTATGGCTAGGTTATAATTGTTATTACAGCTATGGCATAATTAAAAAATAAATAAAACCCATGGTTTACCCTTCTGGATAAGCTCAGCCAAATCAGGCATAAGTCACTATTTTTAACCCAAAATCTTGGGTTCATAAATAATAAATCAAAATCAATATTATGCTACATGAATCAAATCAGTGAGAAATATAAAAAAGATACTACCTTTTCTATCCTACTTTTTACTTGAATATTTACACCATGATTTACAATCTAGAATCTTTTCCCTTATCTTGAAGTACTTCAGTATAACTTACTTGTGTAGAGATATGCATATAATAGCAATAGCAATAGCACTTAGACTTATATACTGCTTCATAGTGCTTTACAGCCCTCTCTAAGCGGTTTACAGAGTTCAGCATATTGCCCCCAACAATCTGGGTTCTCATTTTACCGACCTCGGAAGGATGGAAGGCTGAGTCAGCCTTGAGCCGGTGAGATTTGAACAGCTGAACTGCTGAACTAGCAGTCAGCTGAAGTAGGTTGCAGTGCTGCTTTTAACCACTGCGCCACCTCGGCTCATATATAAAACACAGCTGTAAAATAATTCAATGATGGGAAAAGCTGTTTCTCCTAGATCTCCATCAGACAGATAGACATCAAAGAATACAAACCAGAAAGGTCATTTACTCATATTTACTCACAAATGAGCTTGCAAATATCTTGAGTACACAGTTTTCATCTTTCAAATATTTTCAATATATTTTTATTTGATATTTATATTTAATATAAAATATAGAAATGCAAAGAAAAATGGAGATAATGATAAAATAAGGGAGAAAAAGGAGAGGTATAGGGTAAAAGGGGGCAAAAACTTCTGACTCCTTTTCATATAGTGAAATAAGGTAGCAACATAAAACCTCAACTTTTTTTTTACTTTTATATGATAATATATACTAGCCATTTCTATAACAACAAATCTATCTATTTAGCAAAATTCAAAATCAATTTCTTTTTTTTTTTAAGCTTCTTGGAGTAATACCCCCGGAAGGGCATTTTCACAGAGAGAACCTTATTTTATATTTATTCCAAACTGTTAGGATGGCAGGTATAAAAAAGTAATTATTAAAAACAGCATTTACTTTAACCTTATCATACCATAAATAGCTGCTATGCCATCCAGGTCTTAATTCATGGCCCTCTAGCTCAAATAACTTCTCATTTTGGAGAGTCACTCACTTTTTTTTCTGGGCAAAACAACAAGCATCAAAATTCAATTTCATATCTGGTAAGTCCAAGCCTCCTCTTTCCTTAGCATCTTGCAATAATTTACCGTATATACTCAAGTATAGGCCGACCCGAATATAAGCCGAGGCACCTAATTTTACCACAAAAAACTGGAAAAGTTATTGACTCGAGTATAAGCCTAGGGTGGGAAATGCAGCAGTCCTGCTGTGATGATGATGTCCCGTGCAGCCGCGGGAGCGATGTCCCACCTCCTATGACACACGGCACAGTGATTCCTATCATTGGATCACTGTACCAGAGGAGGTGGGACATCGCTATGTGGCTGCTTGCCATAACAAGGAGGAGGTGGGACATCGTTGCAGAGCGGCAGGAGGGGGAGGAAGGGGAATCGTAAGACAGCCCTGCATTACATTAGAACGTGAGGAGGGGGGATGGTGCGGTGCGCGCTGCGCGGCAAACTGACACAGAGGGAGGGGAAACTCACAGGGGCGCCGGGCCATTCACGAGCGTCACCCAGCGGCATGGCCCCGCCCCTTTTTCTCCTCCATTTCAGGCAAATTTTTCACTGACTCAAGTATAAGCCAAGGCGGCTTTTTTCAGCCCAAAAAGTGGGCTGAAAAACTTGGCTTATACTTGAGTATATACGGTATATCTAATTCTTGGTTTTTTCCCCTTGCCATATAAACTTAGAGATATCCATCTATCATTGCTTAAATGGAGTATCAGTTATAAGTATTGGTAAAGTCTGAAGCAGAAAAAGCATCTTTGGTGAACATTCGTCTTAATTACAGAGATTCTACCCAATAATGATAGTTGCAATTTGTCACATCTTAATAAGTCTTTTTTAATATCATTCCAAAGAGGCACAAAGTTATTTTGAAACAGTTTAGCATTTGTATTTGTCTATATAGCCCCCGTGGGATGTGGTGGCTCGGTGGCTAAGACGTTGAGCTTGTCGATCAGAAGGTCAGCAGTTCAGCGGTTCGAATCCCTAGCGCCGCGTAACGGAGTGAGCTCCTGTTATTTGTCCCAGCTTCTGCCAACCTAACAGTTTGAAAGCATGTAAAAAATGCAAGTAGAAAAATAGGGACCGCTTTGGTGGGAAGATAACAGTGCTCCATGTACCTTTGGCGTTTAGTCATGCCGGCCACATGACCATGGAGACATCTTCGGACAGCGCTGGTTCTTCGGCTTAAAATGGAGATGAGCACCACCCCTAGTGCCAGAAACAATTAGCATGCATGTGCGGGGGCATCTTTACCTTTTTATAGCCCCCAGGTATTTCACCTTTTCATCCATCTTAAAACCCAATTTTTTTTTCAATATTTTACAATCCTGAGAGGCCATATTCTTTAAAAGCATTGTTGTTGTCTGTTTATTTATTTTAAAGTCTGCTAAGGCTCCAGAATCATTTAGTTTCTTCATCAAGTATTCTATATTAGTTTTGGGTCTTGCAAAAGCATAACTAAATCAAAGTTATGCTCTCGATTTATAAACTTTCTTTTTGATATTTATTCCTGTTATTTTCTCATCTTACCTAAAGACTAAAACATTTCTTGGTAATTTTCTCATGGTGGCAAATCTAGAGTTTACTCTATATATTTTATTGACTTCAATATTCAATTTCTTTTCTTCTTAATTAATTAATTGAGCCAAAGATTTAATCATTCTTGATCTAATATCCTCTTCAGACAATTTGAGAACTGCTCAGAATCTTAACTGGAATTGTTTGAACTGAAATTCCAGGACAGCCCTCATCCAAATCAGCTTCATACTGGACATCATTCTTCTCTGATTTATACTTCAGAAAATCTACTCTATCCTTTATCTCTTTAACATTTTCAGTTAAGTGATGTACCTCCTTTCGGAGCTCCTTTGAAAGTGTATAAAGTTTTAATTCAAGCTTTGCTCCTATTGCCTGGATTGCTTCATCTGTTTTATAGAATATAGAATAGAATAGAATTCTTTATTGGTCAACTGTGATTGAACACACAGGAATTTGTCTTTGGTGTATATGCTCTCAGTGTACATAAAATAAAAGATACATTTGTCAAGAATTATGAGGTAAAAAACACTTAATGATTGTCATAGAGTTCAAATAAGCAACCAGGAAACAATCAATTTAGTTATATATTCTTCTAAAACAGCTCTTAGGGGTTCACGTTCTCTGATGGTCTTTACTCTACTCTCTTCCATATAGCCAGTATCCAAAATTATAACTAAGATTTAAAGATTTAAAACATTAATTCAATTTAATTTACTTAAATCCATTTAATTTACTTCAGCTTCAACCGCAACAATACACGAGCACGTAATAGATTCAAACTTAATTTAAACTGGTCCAAACTCGACTGCAGAAAATACGACTTCAGCAATAGAGTGATCAATGCCTGGAATGCACTACCTGACTCTGTGGTTTCTTCCCCAAACCCCAAAAACTTTAACCTTAGACTGTCCACAGTCGACCTCTCCCCATTTCTAGGAGGTCGGTAAGGGGCGTGCATAAGCGCACCACTGTGCCTACCGTCCCTGTCCTACTGTCCTATTGTCCTCTTTTATCGGTACTTTTTTATATATGTTATGTTTATACAAACAACTACTATCCTGGACATGTTTGACAAATAAATAAATAAATAAATAAATAAATAAATAAATAAATAAATAAATAAATAAATAAATAAATAAATAAATAAATAAATAAACTTAGTTATGTTAGTGATATTATGGGGTTCGGCTCCCTTGCATGGCCAAACAATACCACTACAATATATGTTGCAACTAAGTTCAGATTCTGTGTCCCTTTGTGAAATCAAGTGTCCCATTACAAATAGCTTCAACAACCAGAGGCAAGTAAAATCAGAGCTTTCCCCCAGTCCTGCTCACAACAGACTCAAAGCACCGTTTAAACAATCTTTGTTCTCAAACAAACAAACAAAATCAGCAGTTAGCTTAGAAGTAAAAAAAAATCCCTCAAAGATCTAAATCCTAAAATTTCTGAAGTAGTTTCCAAAATAGTTTGCAGCTTCCTTACTCTGGCTTGGTTACAACAACAACTTTTCCCCTTCTTGCCATTTTAAAATCATGGAGTTTCAACAAAAAGGAGAAAGCAAACTGCAACCAAGAGGAGCCTCTTTTAAAATAGAAGGAAAATATACAAAAGCTAGTGTTCTAAGAAATGGAGGCAAGTTTTGTTGTCTATTTTAAATGGCTGGTTTTTCCATGGTGAACTTGCTTCTTGGTTGTCCTACCCCCTCCAGTCAGAGAATCACCTGATTGCTTCTTCAAGAAGCTCTCCAAGAGCATCCAGCTATCCCAAAAGGGTTGATTTCCAGAGCTTTCTTTCCCGGGGAAGTTTCTTCAGACTTAAGAAACCAACTCTAAGTATAAAACCATGGAGAATCAGTATCAGACCAAAAATTGGGAGGTACATCGAAGTTGCCACTTCCACCAGAAGTCATCACAGTTTTCATCTTTGAACTTGATAGACATATCAAAAGAGGTTAGCTGTTTGTAGTTCTATTGATCATTATAAGATCTCTATAGTGAGCAGATTATAACTAGAAAGAGCAGAAAATAAATTAGGAGATTATTCCATTGGCATCTACCTACTGACCAGCCTTAATCTTTTTTTCCTCTCATATAAAAGCTAATAATAATTTACTTTAATTGTGACATTTACTAAGCAGCTTCTTTCAGTTAGCTGAACAAAATGACTAAAGCTAATTTTATGTGTTTATATATTAAGATGACTACATAAAAATAACAGAAATGATTTAAAAAGCACATTGTTCAACATAGTTTAAGAAAAGAAATATATATATATATGCATTACAAATGTCTAATCAGGGCTGAAAAGCTTGTAGCTTCAGATGTGGCTAAGCTATAATTCCCAGCAGCCCATGAGCAATTATATGAAATGGAAGAT
This sequence comes from Diadophis punctatus similis, assembly GCA_023053685.1. Classification (NCBI taxonomy): domain Eukaryota; kingdom Metazoa; phylum Chordata; class Lepidosauria; order Squamata; family Dipsadidae; genus Diadophis; species Diadophis punctatus. The sequence continues at coordinate 15,181,485 of JALIGW010000006.1, read as the reverse complement.
GGGTGGGGAGGGAGTTAGATGTCATTCTGTCTCTATTTTAATAAAATATGATTTTCCAATCATACTTGATGATCCTATTGATCCTAATGGGTAGTTTGTAGGACAAACAAACAGCCTTTCTCATTTCACACTTTTAATTACTGTAAAGACTCTGATTAACGTTAGGTTAAATTCTCCAAGATTTTCTGGTTATTGTCCAAATAAATTTAGGGCAAAAAAATAGGAATAATTGTTTTAAGGCATTCTCAGTTTCATAGAAAATTAAACTTGATGTTTTCTCACTTTCGTGATATTTCACAAATCAAAAAGGGGTAAGAAAACCATTCTTTTTTTCCCCACACTGCTCTTTTTTTTGCTTTTCAGTTTTTAGAAAAGTTGATGATATAGCAAAGAGAAATCTTTCTCCACAGGAACATTCCAAAAACAAAAACAGAAGAAAAAACAACATTGGCTGTATATACATAGAATATTATATATTCTATGTATATAATATTACATAGAGAGCCGAGGTGGCGCAGCAGTTAGAGTGCAGTACTGCAGGCTACTTTAGCTGACTGTGATCAGCAGTTCAGCGGTTCAAATCTCACCGGTTCAAGGTTGACACAGCCTTCCATCCTTCCGAGGTAGGTAAAATGAGGACCCAGATTGTTGGGGGCAATATAAATATACATTGCTTAATGGTGTAAACCGCTTAGAGAGTACTTGCACTATGAGGCGGTATATAAGTCACACTAATAAATAATAAATAAATAAATATTTAACAACAACTAATTTAACTACGTTTTCTGAACAGCTGCTTATTCTGATTGCATACAATACACTGAGTCATTAACTAACCACATAGATTATGTTCACATAAGATATTACAATAAAACGTAGTTAGGTAGCTTATGGCTCAGTGTATCAGACAGATACACACAATATCAAAAGACGAAAGCTGCCAGTGCCACACAATTCTTCCCACAGATGACATTAATTATCTTCTTTCTACTCCTTCTAACAAAATGTATTTTCAAACATAGACTCTTTGAAATAATTTTCACAACAATTTCTAGCATTTAATTTACTTTATAATTACTGAGTATTAATCAATCTAACCACAAACAAATTGCAAGAGTGTCACATTGGATTTTTTCCTGAAGAACCTCTTCCTCTTTTTTTAAAAAAAATCTGCCTGTTGTACAGTTATTAGACACGGACTTTATCACATAAAGAGGTGTAGGTCTCATCTTGCATCATCAGAGTTAATTGATGGTTCAGGCTAGTGTTAATGATACCAGAAATGACTCCCTCAAACTTCCAGTCTAATATTACAGCTCCTTAATTTCTACTTAGGTCTAAATAACATATTCAGATATTTCATACTGGTATATTTTTTTGTCAGAGCCACTTTAGTTAAGTCCTACTGAGGCTCTAAACCAGCGGAACAATGCAGATGGATTATGCTCCATTGCCAATCAAACTCTGTTTAATGAAAGGAAATGTTTAAACCAAGTCTGTCCAATTTAATATAGTAGATTTTCTCCGTCACTTGGCATAGCAAAATTAATCAGGTTTCACACTGTAAGCTAAACAATATTCTAGGAGAAAATTGATGAATTGTCTTATTGTGTTATATTCTATGGATTTAATTTATAAAAGTAAGATACTTATAAACATTTCTAAAGACATTAAGTGTATTTATTATTTACTTATGGATATTTCTAGCTCCTATTTGTTATATAAATGGGGAGGAAAGACATTACCATGGGATATGAACCCATATATTGTAATTTCTTGCAATGCTTTATGATCATAATAATATGATTTATAATATTTAAATCTATAGTTTATTGTACAAAGCATGGTAATTATAAAATAGAATAATAGAATAACAGAGTTGGAAGGGACCTTGGAAGATTTCTAGTTCAATCTCCTGCTCAGGCAGGCAGTGATTTGTTAATATAGGTACATGACATATAATAGGTGTGTGTGTGTGTGTGTGTGTGTGTGTGTGTGTGTGTGTGTGTGTGTGTAACATTTTTTGCTGATAAATGAAAATGAAGGGAGACAATCACAATCTTTGTATATCTATCTATATCATCTATATCTATCAATTCATCAATCTATCTGCTAGTCGCTTTGTCTTCTATCATGCTCAGTCAAACTACTGCAGGATATAGGCCTCTTCAAAGAAGATTATTGACCACAATCTAACCTGCTGGTCCAGTACATGTTGATTGATAGAATTTTTCAACGTCTTAGTCTAGGGCTGAGAGAGCAATACAGGCTCAAAGTCATAGCAGGTTAAGAATGGCTAGAACCTGGGTATACCTTTCTAGCACTATATCACACTGGTTCTCATATGACCATATTATCTATGGTATATCTGAATTTTTTTTTAAAAAAACCAAGAGATTGCTATTATTTGCTGAAGCTCAAGAATTAGCACAATTAGTTTAAGTGTCTTAAACAGTTAAGAATTCTGAGTAACAGTCACATATTATCAAAGGAATTGCACTATGTTACATCATGTTTGTGTTTCATCATCTTATGTCAGAAGAAAGAAGTGAGAAATAGCAATTCACAGCATATTAAAATTGAAAAAAGGATATTTTGTTCATCAGTAGACTGTATTCAATGCCCTGTCAGTGAAAAGGGGAAAATATTTTCTACAAGCTATGGGATGAAAAAAGATTCTGGATGGCTGACCACACAAATTACTGTTTTGGTTTATTCCAAGCTTTGGGTGACTTGCAATATATCTAACCTAGCACTAAAGAAAAAGAATGAAATTAAATGTATTTTAGTGCTTTAGCAGGAATAAAAATATAATTGTTCCTTGTTGTATATAAGTTACAATCCAAAGCACAATTATTTGGAAATAAATTACATTAAATTTGAAGAAATCACTTCCATGGATTAGGGCCATGCTAGCAGACTTCATATAAAGATGCTTTCTATGTATTTTAGGATGGCTTATAAATATTACATCATTGTGCAACACTGTTCTACTAAAAGAATAGAACAGGCATGGCTTAATTTTCTTTTTAATATATTCAACTTCTTGGCATAAAAATATTACAGTTTCAAGGGATATTTCACAGTGATTAAATACACATTATCTTATAGAAATGGCTGCTTTGAAGGCTTCTTATATTGTCAATAAACTTTTGAACAATTGTTCTTAGCTACTTGGAATAAACAATGTCTTCAGCTTTCGTTTAAATTCAGAATTGTGCTATGTATACTACTGACATATTGTCTCCTAAAATCAAATTTATTAATATCTTTTCTTGAAGAAAAGAATGATAGAATCTACATAATGCTAATATAGCATAATGACACCATGACATGCACAGGTTTATTAGAATGCTACTAAAATAAATACTTGGTTAAAATGAATTTAGTGGGAGATGATAATACACTTATTTGGTTGATTAATATAATTTTGATAATGAAAGCCAGTTGTCAATCATGTGCAATAGTTATAAAGCAAAAAAATATATCATGAAATCTTAAATTTTATTATTTTTAACTAGAATTTACATCATTAACTCTATAACAAAAATGCTCCAAATTTTATCCTAGTTCTGCAAGTGATAAGTGGATATGGAGCAGAGATGTCATTGGCTAAGGATATATGAAAATTTTTATAGAAGTGCATTTAATTTTCTTCATTAGCATCCAAAACACTTTAGTATAAATTTTTATAGGCCAATACCTAGTTCATCAATACTACTGTCATGTAGCAAATTATAAACACATTAATTACACAATATGTTATAATTAAAAGTGAAGCTATAATATTATAAATATATTATACACACAATAATGTTATAATTAAAAATGAAGCTGAAAGATACATCAGAATGACCTAAGTTTTCTTACCATGGTAAAGACAAATGCAAATGAAATATATTGAAAGAGGAAGAAGATCCAATCAGATTACATTAAAATCAACTCTCAATGCGAGTGAATCAGTGAAGCAAAGTGAAAAGTGGATACATGATTAACAATAAATACTTTCTCAACTAAGCTTTCAAGTCTCTATTTAGCTCATATCACATAATACAAATTCTGCATATGGATTGTAATAACTATTTTGTTAAAAAAATGCATTTTTACTGAATATTCAGAAAATTCACTCACTGGTACATATGTGTATTAACATACATCTTCAGTGAAAATAAGAGTAACTGAGTCTACATAGCTTTTGATATAGAAATATAACTGTTACACAAAGAGCTGAAAGGTAAGTCCAATGCTTGTATATTTATGTGTGTTAAGCCAGACTTAGAGATCAGTAACAGTACTAGTACCAGTAATAACAATGCAGATACTTTTTATTATTCTATGAAAAAATAGTTATCTCCACTAATTCATACACCGAAGCATACAAACTAACTCAAAAGCTTGCTGACAAGAAGAATTAAGGCAGAATGCCCACCGTGCACAATACTTCACTTTGTGTGATGGCTCTATAAGACTGTATCTCCTAAAGATCATCTAGATCCTTATCAGTCGGGTTTCAGGCGCGGCTACAGTACAGAAACTGCCTTGGTCGCCCTGATGGATGATCTCTGGCGGGCCCGGGATGGGGGGTACTCCTCCATCCTGGTGCTACTTGACCTCTCAGCGGCTTTCGATACCATCGACCATGGTATCCTTCTGCATCGGCTCGGCGAGTTGGGAGTGGGAGGCACCGTTTTACGGTGGTTCTCCTCTTATCTCGCCGATCGGATGCAGTCGGTGTTGGCAGGAGGGCAGAGATCGTCCCCTAGGCCCCTATTATGTGGGGTGCCCCAGGGGTCGGTTCTCTCACCCATCCTGTTTAACATCTACATGAAACCGTTGGGTGAGATCACACATGGGGTGTGTTTCCATCAGTACGCTGATGACACCCAGCTGTACATCACCACCCCGTCTGACTTCAGGGAGGCAGTGGATGTAATGTACTGATGCCTGGATGACGTTAAGATCTGGATGGGGAGGAACAGACTCAGACTAAATCCCGATAAGACTGAGTGGCTGTGGATATTGCCTCCTAAGGTTCACGACAACTACCCCTCCTTGGTCTTTGAGGGTGCGAAACTGACCCCCTCAGACCAGGTCCGCAACTTGGGGGTCCTCCTAGACCCACAGCTAAAATTGGACCACCATCTTTCTGCTGTGGCTAGGGGGGCCTTTGCACAGGTTCGCCTGGTGCACCAGTTGCGGCCATACTTGGAGAAGGAGGCTCTACTCACGGTCACTCATGCCCTTGTCACCTCGCGTTTGGACTACTGCAATGCGCTCTACATGGGGCTACCCTTGAAGAGTATCCGGAGACTTCAGTTGGTGCAAAATGCGGCTGCGCGTGCTGTGGTGGGTGTGCCGAGGTACACCCACGTGACACCGATTCTCCGCCAGCTGCATTGGTTGCCCATCGGTCTCCGGGTCCAATTCAAGGTGTTGATCACCATCTTTAAAGCCCTTCATGGCTTAGGACCAGGATATCTTTGGGACCGCATTCTGCCTCATACTTCCCTCCGACCGGTTAGGGCCCACAGAGTTGGCCTCCTCCAGGTTCCGTCGGCCAAGCAATGCCGACTGGCGGGCCCTAGGGGGAGAGCCTTCTCTGTGGCTGGCCCCGTGCTCTGGAACCAACTACCCCCAGAGACCCGGACTATCCCCACTCTGCTGGCCTTCCGAAAAGCCATCAAGACATGGCTCTTCCTGCAGGTAGGGGGGACAGCTTAATTCCACCTGAGCCTACCCCCCAAGTATGTATGTGCTGAATGGATGTTGTTGTTTTAAATAATTGTTTTAAATTTTGTATTTGTTTTTAAATTCCATATAATTTTGTTTATTCTTGTATTCTTCTTGTTGTAAGCCGCCCTGAGTCCTTCGGGAGTTGGGCGGCATATAAGAATAACAAAATAAATAAATAAATAAATATACATTTTCTATATTTTCCAAAAAAGCCCATTAAAATACAGTACTTATCATATGTGTAACTAGGGCATGATGAAGCTTTGGAAACTGTTGTGTTTTCAATAATATGTCAATCTTCATCTTATCCCCAGCCCAGGGGTGGGTTCCACTTACCTTCCCTATCGGTTCACATCAGATCGGAAGTGTGCATTTTGCTGCATCACGTCGGGGAAATGACCCTCAGCGCATGTGCAGAAGCCTTTGCACATGCGCAGAGGATTCTTTGCCAGCCGCTTTCAAAGAGCGGCGACCAGAGGACCGGTTCGGGGGTGTGGCCTGCTGGCCATCGCTACCAGTTTGGCAAGCGGGGGCAAATTTCCACCACCAGTACAGGCGAACCGGTCCGAACCGGCAGCAACCCACCACTGTCGCCAGCCCATTTTGAAAGTAGTATGTATTTATCTTCAGTTGTTGAAGTTCTTTCCTTGATGAATTATATACAACATCTAATTATATACAACACCTCCTTGACAATACTGTTATTGACACAGGGGCTGAAATTTGCTAACTCATATTGCTGAGCATTACCTTGCTGGTTGGTGGCACTGGCCTCCATAATCATTTTGGCTTGAGCTGAATGAAAGACCAGATGCTTAATTTTCACAGGCACAGATGTGAGGAATAGGAAAAGGATCCTCAGAAGGATTTCTGAATTAATAAGAAAGCTCCACTGAGTGTGTATAAGATTTCATGTTTCACATGAGAAGGACCTCCGAACCAGTAAATGTTTCACTGCTGAAACATTTTCTCCATAGAATATTTTTTTTAAAAAAACTTGCTCTTGACAATAACTTATTTGGACGGCATTGTTCAAAGCTCTAGTCCCAGAAAACAATTGGAATCAAACAGGCTGATTTTCAGTTGGTGATGATTGTTTCTGTGGGGTTGTATTTATTCATTTCCAGGGGCTATAACTGTTAACAGTCTGGAATGAGCTATTTGTCTCTTTCAGGCATAATGGTATTCAAACCAACAAAATCAAAGACTGCACCATTTCTCCTTTTTCTCTTAAGCAATGGGTCTTCATCTCCAGAATAACTGGGACGTTTTTTAAAGTAATTTTCCAAAGATTTTCTAACCACCATTTGGCACTCATTTTTAATCAAGGCTTACAAAGTGTTTTCTCTCCCTGCTGCTCTTTTCTCTTTCACACCACAGGTTTGAAAATTATTTTCAAGCAAGGGATTAGTGGTACTAATATGTTACAACCTGCTTTGAGGACCTGTGGACTTCAACTCCCAGACTTCCTGAGCTAGCCATGCATGCATGGCTGGCTCAGGAATTCTGGGAATTGAAGTCCACAGGTCTTCAAAGAACCAGTTTGGCCACCCCTGCAACAGTATTCTAGAATATATCTAGTTTAAAACCTTTTAACACACCTGTACAAACAGTTGTGCAAATCAGTGCAAGTTTAAACAATTGCTAATTCCACCAGTCTAGCCACCTACTAAAACTCACTGTCTCCTTCCCACTTCCAGCATCACCTTAAGAAGAATACTTGGTGGATGCTTTTCTTCCCAGCTATTGATGTCTGGTGAAAAGGCAAATAAAAGTAAGAATTTGCCTGTTACTTTCCTTAAATGATTCCACATTACAAATGTTAGGTAGCAACATTCCTAACCTAATCACTGAAGTAAAAGAGGGTCAGCATTGAGGACAGTGGAAAGTATGTTGAAATGATTTCTGCTATTTCAAGAACTGCAGGAAAGTACTTTGAAGAAAAGCCCAACATTTTACCAGATCCATGTTGATATTTTTTCCACTCCTCTTGATACTTTTCTACCAGAATGCTATTACCTCACGTAATTCACATGGCAACTATTGTAACTATTATTCATCTTTAACCTCATTATTAAAAACATAATCTTCACAAGAGCCTGATACAACAGCAAATGCTTAAGAAGACTTTGATAGTGTTAGATAGTGGGTAAGGATCACAGGAGACAGACTTCAGAATAGCTCTCTTATTTAGCTCACTCAAGCAACCAGCAAAGCACGGTCTGACAGCTAGCTCTTTTATAGAGAGCTGTCAGACACAACAACCAATAGCGTTTGAGCATTGAAACGCTGGACCTGAACATACAGTTCAGATAGAGTTCAGCTAGAATGTAACAAATCAGAGTTCAGTCAGAGTTCAGCTAGACTTAACAAGTTAGAGTTCAGTTAGAGGTCAGTCAGAACACAACAGTTAGGATAAATAAGGGAAAAAAGTATGCCAAATTGCTGAGAGTCTAGAAATCTGTACAGATAATCCTCAATTTACAACCACAATTGAGCCCAAAGACCTATCTTGCCACAGTTGTTAAATGAATCACTGCAGTTTTTAAGTTACCGTATTTTTTGGAGTATAAGACACACCTTTTTACTCCCCAAAAGAGGGTGAAAACTTGGGTGCGTCTTATACACCAAATGTAGCCCCACCCAGCCACCCCCACTCTTTGGCCTCTGTCTTCCAGCAATTTACCTGTTTGCAGCAAAGAGGGAAGAGCCTGTGAAGCAAAGCAAGTCACTAGCACTTCCCGACCTACAGCTGACTTGCCACGTGGGAAAATGAAAGTGAAACTGCAAAGAGGCAAATAGCTGGGAGAGACTCGCAGATTTTAACTTTTTGCTGAACTGGATGGAAGGGGGTAAGTGAATAACTATAAATGTCTGTAGAATGTTCAGATTATTAGACTTATTTTTTAAAGACTGCTTTATTATTGTTCTAGAGCCAGGGGCAATTTTAAGACTTGTGGACTTCAACTCCCAGAATTCCACAGCCAGGTTTGTTAGCTTTGCTGGCTGTGAAATTCTGGGAGTTGAAGTCCACAAGTCTTAAAGTTGCCAAGGTTGGAGATCCCTGTAAATCTAGACAACTTAACAAAATAAAGAAGCTTTTTAAAATAAATGCTTGCTCTGAAGAGGCCCAGTGCTATTGTATCTTCTTTTAAATAATAGAGAATAATGTATACTTCCAGAAATTTTAATTAATTTTAACAGCTCTGTACAAGTATAGTCTGAAATGTAACAGTGTCCTGTTTAGTATTAGAGTTTAGTTACGTTGGAGTAGATCTATTTAAATAATTGGGAGGAGTTAGTGTGACTACATTTAAGAAAACTTTCTGCCATAATGTACATTTCTCCAATTCTTTGCTATTTCTATGGGTCAGGCACACATGCACAGAAATACACAGCAAACAGTGTATATCATCTGTGCTGTTTGCTGTTTGGCAAATTGCTTGGAGCCTTTTTTCCTTGTTTTCCTCCCCCAAAACTAAGGTGCATCTTATACTTCGGTGCGTCTTATACTCCAAAAAATACGGTAATAAAACAGTTGTTAAGTGAATCTGGCTTCCCCAATGACTTTGCTTGTCAGAAGGTCACAAAAGGTAATCACATGACCCCAGGACACTGCAACTATCATAAATATTGATCAGTTGCCAAGCGTCTGAATTTTAATTACGTGACCATGTGGATGCTGCAATGGTTGTCAGTGTGAAAAACTGTCATAGTCCCTTTTTTCACTGCCATTGTAACTGCAAATGGTCACTAAATGAACTGTTGTAAGTTGAAGACTATCTGTATTCTACTCAATTTCCTTCTGAGCCTATGTCAGGAAGAAAGTAGTTGCTGGAAAGAACTCTCTGCCTGGATAGTAAAGTCATCATTTTCTGAATGCCTGAAATCCTGACCTGGAACAGCATTACAAATATTTTCCTAAAATTGCATTCGATTTACAGCAGAATAAGATTCGCAGACAGAAAAAAAAACCCCAATGTCTAATGCAGTGGTTCCCAATCTTTTTGTGATCGAGTACCACTTGGAGGTCCCGTACAGTCGCCGCGTACCACCTGGTTCCAGAGAAACTAAATTCACTTTATTTCCATAATTGTACCGTTCTTTTTTGGCCCCGCGCATCCAGCAACAGGATTCTCGGGCCACTGGGACCAGGTGGGTGGCGTGTGGCAACAGTTGCAAATCGTTGCCAGATTATCTTGTGTTAGGCAGTAAACATTTTTGTGAAGTAAAAAATAACTAACTAAAAATCGTTCATGACCCCGAAAGTGTTCATGTACCACCTGGAAGGCCCTCGCGTACCACTAGTGGTACACGTACCACAGGTTGGAACCACTGGTCTAATGGTTAGCAGGATGTAATACACCTTAATTTCTATTAGTAAAGATCTGTGTTTTCATTTTATTTTTGGTTGGCCATGAAAAGTCAAATAAGAGGAATATTGTTTCTTCTGTTCTTAACGGAAACTCTTGTTTATACAACATAACAAACCATAGCACAAAAACACTGCATGAGACTTAGAAAATCATTCTTCTGGAGGTGTACTACCTAGGTGACGAGATATAATAAGCTGTTGGCTGCCAGAGTTCCTAGAGGAATTGCATTCACCAGCTGCACTTAGATTCATTTGCTCTGATTAATACCACAATTAAATGCAGCTGCCAGCATTTCCTATTTTTATCTTGCTTTTAAACTTTAAAATATAATACCTAAAATACTTAAGATGCTAGATCAATCCAGCATCTCTTGATTTCTGATCATACTTTGTATGTAATATATTCAATAGGTTGGACAATATTATTGGGTGAATTTACTATTATTTTATTTATATTAACCATTACTGGCATGACAGTACAGACATGACTATGTCTGAGACTAAATAAGTTATTTAGTTCTCATGTTTCCAAACATGTTACTCTGGGATAAGTTTAAAATACCAGCTTTTGTAAATAGCCTAAAAACTGAATAAAGAAATTGCTAGTAAGCTTTGTCATGGTCTGCAAATGCAGCTCAGGATAGATACACTGTCTAATACTGATGTACAGGTAGTCCTTGATTTACAACTGGTAGCTTAACAACCGTTCAAAGTTATGGATCTCCCAAAAACTATTTAAGAGCTTTTTTAAAAATTATAATTGCTGAACACGCACCTTGCATTTACATGAACACATTTTGGGTGCCTGGAAACTGGTTCATCTTTATAGCTATTTATAGGATCCTGTAGTCACGTGCATGATATGCATGTGGGCATGATATGTTTTTTGCCAGTTTTTGGTATTAACTTCTAGTTTCCAGAAAAAAAATGCCCTTTTGGGAAAATGAATTTGTGTAGTGACCATGGTATTTGCTTTATGACCATCACAAAAAATATCAAAAAATTGTGTCTGGTCATGTAATGCCTTGACTTTTGACTGGGCTCAATTTAAGGACTTCCTATATGTGTTATGCAATTACATACCATATTTTTTGCTCCATAAGACACCCCCCCCAAAAGTGGGTGGAAATGTCTGTGCGTCTTATGGAGCGAATATTGCAGCCAGGCCATGGGGTCCTTTTACAGTGCTGAACCCCGCCTCTTCTGTCTCTTTTCCGCAGTGCAGGAGTCAATAGACAGAGCTGGCACATGAGAGGACACCTATCTGTGGTCCTCTCAGGCTCCGCCTCCTGCCCTCACTACACTGCTGCTCCATATTTGGTGCTCCATATTCACAGTACTCTGAACATTTTTTTTCTTGTTTTCCTCCTCTAAACCTAGGTATGTCTTATGGTCAAGTGCGACTTATAGTGCGAAAAATACGGTAATTTCTATAGGAAGGAAATCATTTTTAGAAGATATTTGTGAATATTACTGGCAATACAAAAATTGAAAAGGTGAACAATAGACCCTATGTTAATATAATTTCACCATGAAAGTAAGACATAGCACTGTACAGGTAGTCGTCAAGGTACGAACCTAATGGAGCCTGTTCATTATGGTCGTAAGTCGAAACATTCATCAAATGAATCAGACTCAATTTTATGAATTTTTAAAATCAAATTCATTAATTGAATCAAATGGGTCATCAAATGAACGAAGATCTGACTTATTATTTCCTCCAATTTATTAATTGATCGCTGCCATCATTAACTCAACTGAGAGGCTTTCCGTGCTTTTTTTAAAAAAAAACCCACTCAAGAGTCTTCAGACAGCTGCCCAGACCAGGGGAGGGGGAGGGCGGTAATTTGCAGAATTCTTCCATTGTAGTTGCTTTTTTAAAAAAACGACTTTCCACTACTTAGCTTAAGAGACACCAGCCAGGCATCCAGAGGGAGATGGGGAGTGATTTATAGAACTCTCGGCTTGCAACAGTAACCGAGATTGAAGGGACCTTGAGGTCATCTAGTCTAACCCACTGCTCTCACAAGAGAGCATTTCTGATAAATGCCTATCCAGTCTCTTCTTAAAAGCTCCCAGTGATGGGGCACCCACAACTTCTGCAGGCAATTTAAATTTAAAACCTAAGAACTACAGTAATATACACTAATCTCCAAAATAAAAGCAAGGAAACATAACTTTATCTTTGCAAAGTACTGTACTTACAAACACAATAGTTTGCAAAGTATAGCACTTGAAAAGCAGAGCAGTTCCCAAAGTGCTTAAAAACAGTACAGTACTATAGAGTAACAAAAAAGAATAGTTTAAAATACACAAGCAATTCTAGAACTCCAGTCCTCAAGCACACGCAGCACCCAAAAAACCAAAAACAAACTTGGCGCTGGCTGGACTATTGTAATATGCTCTACATGTAGCTACCCTTGAAGAGCCTTTGGAACCTACAGCTGGTACAGAGTGCAGCAGTGCGGGTAGTTTTGGGGAGCCCAAGAATGGCTCCTGTAACACCACTGCTCTATGAGCTGCATTCATTGCCAATTTGCTTCCGGGTGCAATTCAAGGTGTTGGTGATCACCTTTAAAGGTCTGCATGGTATGGGTTCAGGTTATTTGAGGGACCTCATCCCACTGGGATTGGCCCGTATCTCTCATGCCAGCAGAAGAGGTATGCTACGGGTCTCGTCAGTCTGATTATTCTGCCTGGTAGGGTCCAGGAGGAGGGCCTTCTGTGCAGTTGCCTCCTGCCCTCTGGAACATCTCCCCCCCCCCGATGTCAGATTGGCTCCAACTCTCCTATCTTTTTGTAAGGAGCCTAAAGAAGTGGTTCTGCCAGGCAGCTTGGGGTCCCAAAGAGGGACAGTGCAATGGAGGTAGTAGATTAATAACAGATCCCACCTCCCCCACACTCCCCATGTGTCCTTGGTTTTAATGTCTGTTTTCAACATTTTATGTTTTAAATTGTATATGTAACTGTAAGTTTCCCAGAGTGGCCAATAAATTTTATAAATAAAAATAAACAAATACAGTATTTCTTTCTCTGGACTGGTTAACAACACAGAGCCCAGGAAACTTAACCTTGTAATGAACTGAAAGTTTTTTATGCATATTCAAGAAAGTGATTCATTATGATTACTCATGAAATCCTCAAATCATTTAGATGGTTACATAAGGATGTACATTAATTAAGGAATGTTTGCCCACCAGAACCAAATTAAACTTCAGCTGCAAGAACTCCTATGGCACAAACTGGTAATTACTTACAATCCCTAAGCGGAATATATCTAAAAAAATAAAAAATAAAATAGATATCTCCTTTTGCATAGCTCTGAGCAGAGGTGGGTTCCTCCCAGTTTGGACAGGTTCGCCCGAACTGGTAGCGACCCGCTGGTGATGTCACGATGATGTCACGGAACTGGTTCGGTCCGTGCGGGTCCATGGGGTCATCCATCGTTTTTTTTTAAAAAAATGAATTTTTTTCTTTTCTTTTTTTTCTTTTGAGCATGCGCAGAAACCGCGTTTCCAGCACTGCGCATGCGTCGCCATCTTGTTTTCGGTTTTATTATTATTATTATTATTATTATTATTATTATTATTATTATTATTATTATTATTATTATTATTATTATTATTATTATTATTATTATTATTATTATTATTATTATTATTATTATTATTATTTTCGGATTTTTCGGCACGGGAGGAAGCGAACCAGCAGCGAGGTAAATTAGAACCTATCCCTGGCTCTGAGTATCGTGTGAAGTCTAACAGAAAGGCTTGTTTTTATGTTCCACCCGTATCACTGCTTTTAGTAATAGGATTCTACATTAACTGTTTCAATGAAACTTAAATAGTTCTACTCTAATATATTTTGCCACACAGAAAATAAGGCTTTGTTCTGGACCACTTATTTCTTCTTGCATCTGCTGTACTATTACTAATTACAGTGGGAATGAGATAAAAGACTTCAAAAAGTAAAATAACTTTAATCGTGAAATTTTAGCACACAGTTTGCATTATTTTGGCACAAAAGATCACTACAATTTTGTTATTAAGTTTTGACAGAGCTGTGTAAATAAGGTTAATTGATGTGTATAAAATAAATAGAAATATACATAAAGATATTCTCTGACACTAAATGCATTTTGATTTTTTAATAAAGCAAGTAACATGTAGTTTAGATTGTCACTTAGATGAGATGTGTAGCCACACAAATCAAATGGATCATGATTCTGAATGTAATGATGATTAAATGAAAGGAATAACAATATTTTGTTTAACCATTCATCAATTCCCTAAAATGGCACTGACAGCTTCCCAAATTTATTGCCTGGACGGCAGGAGGCTCAGCATTTGAAAAGTAATAGTCCTAGCTCATCCCAGAGTAACCCATCCCTTTTGAGGCAAGTATTTCATTTATTTGGTAAGTTTATATAGCTACTCATCTTACGGGCATACATATAGTTAAAACAATGAACAAATACACATGCAAATAAACAATCAGAGCAAAAGAAAATGTGAAAAAATTAAAATAATTAAAAGCATAAAGGATAATCCAGCAGAGACTACACTCTATACCGAGGTGGCGCAGTGGTTAAAGTGCAGCACTGCAGACTACTTCAGCTGACTGCTAGTTCAGCAGTTCAGCTGTTCAAATCTGACAGGCTCAAGGTTGACTCAGCTTTCCATCCTTCTGAGGTCGGTAAAATGAGGACCCAGATTGTTGGGGGCAATATGCTGACTCTCTAAACCGCTTAGAGAGGGCTGTAAAGCACTATGGAGCGGTATATAAGTCTAAGTGCTATTGCTAGTGCTATTGCTATACATTATAAACAATGCAACCATTTCACAAGCTCAAAGCTGCACCATATTCCCTGGCATAATGGCAAAGCAATGTGTTCAGGGTTTTATGGAAGGCCAATAGGTCAGTGCAATCTAATTTCCAGGTGATGATCTTCTGGAGGACAGAAATTGTCTGCCGTACCTGATGGGATGGGTAGATGTAAACAAGGAGAATTGGTGCCAGGTAAGGCTTTAATAGCTCATTACCAGCACCTTATACTGAACAGATCATCTAGATCCTTATCAGTCGGGCTTCAGGCGCAGCTACAGTACAGAAACTGCCTTGGTCACCCTGATGGATGATTTCTGGCGGGCCCGGGATGGGGGAAATTCCTCCATCCTGGTGCTACTTGACCTCTCAGCGGCTTTCGATACCATCGACCATGGTATCCTTCTGCATCGTCTCGGTGAGTTGGGGGTGGGAGGCACCGTTTTGCGATGGTTCTCCTCTTATCTCGCCGATAGGATGCAGTCGGTGTTAGCAGGAGGACAGAGATCGTCCCCTAGGCCCCTATCATGTGGGGTGCCTCAGGGGTCAGTTCTCTCGCCCATCCTGTTTAACATTTACATGAAACCGCTGGGGGAGATCATCCGCAGACATGGGGTGTGTTTCCACCAGTACGCTGATGACACCCAGCTGTACATCACCACCCCGTCTGACTTCAGGGAGGCAGTTGATGTAATGTGCCGGTGCCTGGATGACATTAGGATCTGGATGGGGAGGAACAGACTCAGACTTAATCCCGACAAGACTGAGTGGCTTTGGATACTGCCTCCTAAGGACTATGTCAACTGTCCCTCCTTGGTGTTCGAGGGAGCAAAACTGACTCCCTCGGATCAGGTCCGCAACTTGGGGGTCCTCCTAGATCCACAGCTAAAATTGGATCACCATCTTTCTGCTGTGGCTAGGGGGGCCTTTGCACAGGTTCGCCTGGTGCACCAGTTGCGGCCATACTTGGAGAAGAAGGCTCTACTCACGGTCACTCATGCTCTTGTCACCTCGCGCTTGGACTACTGCAACGCGCTCTACATGGGGCTACCCTTGAAGAGTATCCGGAGACTTCAGCTGGTGCAAAATGCGGCTGCGCGTGCTGTGGTGGGTGTGCCAAGGTACACCCACGTGACACCTATACTCTGCCAGCTGCATTGGTTGCCCATCGGTCTCTGGGTCCAATTCAAGGTGTTGATCACCATCTTTAAAGCCCTTCATGGCTTAGGACCAGGTTATCTCCGGGACCGCATTCTGCCTCATACTTCCCTTCGACCGGTTAGGGCCCACAGAGTTGGCCTCCTCCAGGTCCCGTCGGCCAAGCAATGCTGCCTGGCGGGCCCTAGGGGGAGAGCCTTCTCTGTGGCAGGCCCCGCGCTCTGGAACCAACTTCCCCCAGAGACCCGAACTATCCCCACTCTGCTGGCCTTCCGAAAAGCTGTCAAGACATGGCTTTTCCTGAAGGCTGGGGGTAGAGCCTAAACCACTCAAGCTCACCCCAAGTATGTATGGTTATTGAATGGGTATTGGATGATTTTAAATATTGTGTTTTTTAATTTTTATATATCTCGTTTTAATGTGTTATTTATAAATTGGTGTCCTGTATTTTTTTCTGTTGTACGCCGCCTTGGGTCCTTCGGGAGTTGGGCAGCATATAAGAACACCATAATAAAATAAATAAAACCCAGAAGCAAACTTATAAACAATGATCCTCACAGAGGACTAACATGTACTGATCTAGGAACACTGATCTCTGCCCAAGCCATCTCAGTTTGCATCAGTTGCAGCTTCCAAATGGTCTTCAAAGATAGTCTCATGTATAGCACATTAGAGTAATTCCATTTGGAGTGATTGAATGACTGAAACTAGGGCCTGACAATCCAGGAATGGGGGCAACTAGTGCACAAGCTGAAGTTGCACCAACTCATCCTATCCACAATCAACACATACTCATTGAACAGGAGTCATGAGTTCAAAATAATCCCCAGATTCCCAGGCTCAATGCGACCCATCCGGAACCAAAGATGGTAAGTTCGCAGACCCTGAAGCCATCATAAATCAAAGCACTTAGTCTTACCAGGATTCAGCCAAAGCCTATGGTTCTCCTTCCAAATCCCCACAACCCCCCAGACATTAAGGCAGGACATCAATAACATTGCTTAATTATCAGGGGTGGCTATTACAGTTGAGTATCACCAATATTACGTGTAGAGGATTAATAAAATAACACGCTTTCCAGAAAGTTATGAATTCTTTGACATTGTAAATGTTTTTCCTTTCCTTGTCAGACTAAGAGATTAGAATCATTTTTTCTTTGTTCTGTGTCCTGAATTTCTTATCCACTTATTTCCTTTTGTAAGATGTATAATAATCACAATGTTTAATTTATATTATTCTGGCAAATGATTTTCAATTTCAAACTTTTCCTTTCTTCCCTTAATCTGCCACTCTCTATGACAAAAAGAGACATGGCAGAACTGAAATTCAAATTCTATGTTATCAAAAACATTTCTGGGATTTCAATTGTTATTTTTTTGCATGGAGAAAGATGTTTTCTTGTTCTAATTCATTCTGAAATGTTCACCTTTTTTACATAAAAAAGGAATACAAGTAGCAGAAAAGAGAGATCTTAATTATAAATAAATGCTTTTCTTTAGCTATATGACAATAAAGCTATTTTCAGCACAAAAGAATTCAAGAATTGCAGAAAGAGAAATACTGAAACTTCACTGAAATTGAAAATCTTATACACACTTTTGGAATATTTGTTGATCCTGGTTTATAAATTGCTAGTTATCCAAATACATCAGACTACATAATTAAACAGATGAAGAATTTGAATGCAGGAATAGAAGAGAGGAATATCAATGGAAAAGGGAGAATATTTTCTTTACTAAGAATATATTATTCAGAGAAATGATATTTTATCATTAGTATATCATTCCAGTCTGTACAGCTAAAGTGGATAATTCATTGTCTAAAATTTGTCTAAAATTTGGACAGGGTATATGCAAGTCAGGGTTTTCTTTTTTTCAATATTTGGTGGCTATATTGTAGAAATCAATGATTCTGGAAAATAATTCATACTAGTATGAAATAAGTTTAAAGGTTGAATTACTGCAATATTCTTGTTAAAACTTATATTCCCTCTAATTACTATGAACTAACTTTATTTATGTTGCCCAAGGCATATTTATTGAGTTATAATTATGGTGACTGCAGGGTCCAGGATCATGTGATCACATATAGTGACCTTCTGGCAAGCAAAGTCAATGGGGAGACCAGATTCACTTAACAACAGTGTTACTAACTTAACAACTGCAGGGATTGACTTAATAACTATGGCAAGAATGGTTGTAAAATGAGGCAAAACTCAGAAGATTTCAACTCAATTATGATTGTTAATTGAGGACTATCTCTATTTTAAAGCAATACATTACAGGCAATATTCCACATATAGCAGTTTGTTTAGTGACCGTTCCAATTTACAACAGCACTGAAAAAAGTGACATGATCATTTTTTACATTTATGACTTTGCCACACTTCCATGATCAAAATTCAGAGGTTTGGCAACTGAATCATATTTATAACTGCTGCAGTGTCTCAGAGTCATGTGATCACCTTTTGCGAACTTGTGACAAGCATAGTTAATGGGGAGGCCAGATTCACTTAATAACAGTGTTAGTCTTTCACAGACATTTTAACTTTAAGAATGCTAAATGGGTGAACCTACAAGAGCAACTGGATAAAGATCTAGGGAAGATCATACAAATATGAGGAACTTATTCATCTTGTGAAAGTAATAGAATATAATTCTTTATTGGCCAAGTCTGATTGGACACACAAGGAATTTGTCTCCGGTGCATAAACTCTCAGTGTACATACAAGTAACAAGTGATAAATCATGATCATAATCATAAAATGCGATAGTAAGAAATCATAAGAAACAACACTTATGATGACTATCACTGAATTAAGTATCACTCAGTGATGGTCATCACTAGTTAAGTGATACTTAAGCAACCAACATAAATCATAATAGGATAGTAAATAAAAGCAATCAACATAATCATAAGATACAAACAACAAAATTATAGTCATAAGAAGGAAATAGATAATAGGAAAGGTGAGAAGGATAATAGTAATACAGCCCTATTAGGTGGTTTGACATCCCAGGGCATAAGACAGTGTTGTGGGAATTAGTTGTTAATCAGATTGATGGTATGGGGGGAGGGGACTGTCCTTGTTTTGACGTGCAATGCCCTAGCAAACAGACTGAGGGAAGAAGTTGAAACAGTTTATGTGCAGGATGTGTGCGGTCTGTAAATATTTTCATAGGCCTCTTTCTTTCAAAGACAAAGAATAAAGATAAAGATAAAGTCTTCAAAGATAAAGACTTATTTTGGGCCAACCGCAAAGCCAATGGCCTCATTCTGGCAGTCTAAAGTCTGATCTGGACAAAGAAGAAGAAGAAGAAAACAACTGTGGGGATTCACTTAACAACTGTGGCAAGAAAGACTGTAAAACTCACTTAACAAGTTTCTCACTTAGCAACAGAAATTTGTGTTGTGTTGCTCAATTGTGGTTGTAAGTCAAGGACAACCTGTACATTCAATTATTAATCCCTGTTTTCTTATTTCTACTTTATTGTTTTATCCTTTTATCTGTGTTTGATTTGTGTTTATATTTTTCTCTGAAAAGATTAATAAATAACTACATTGGAACAAATACTGTAGCTATTTTCACTGGCTATTACTGGTATCATTATATCAGATAGTTGTCCAACAGAAATAATATGACAGATGGTTTTTCAATTAACCTAATTTTAATTCTCATGTATTATTTATTATCCATTATTTTTAACATTCCTTTTGTACTTTTTCCATATAATTACATCTATGAAACAAAAATAAGTAAATAGGCTTTAGTTGAAGGTTTTCTCTTTGGTTTGTTCTCTTTTTTCTAAAACCTCTTATAGGGAACTCTAAAAACTATCAAAATGGAGAAAAATATTAAGTTTTTTCCTTATATCCTGGGCAAGGGAGTGGAGGTGGGCAGTATTAATAATATCATATCATGTGAACAATTTTTAAATTGTTTTAAAAAATAAAAGTATAGCTTTTACTTTTCTATTATTTAGCTTTAAGTCTCTGAACAGCAGCCCTAAGGTGACCAACTCACCTTTCTACAGTAGGTTTTCTGTAGGTGCTGCAGATGAATTCCACAGAATTCATAAAAGACCCAGCACTGAATATTTTGGCTGAAAAATTGAATGATTAAAATGGAAGAAATTTATCAGTCATTTGGTAGCTCCTTGGCAACCTTCAGTCTCGAGAGACTATGGTATCGTGCTCTGGAAAGAGTTTCTAGAAAGAGTTCCTAGAACAGCATCTAGTGTGGATAAAAAGGCCAATCCGAGAGTGGCAATCCCTTCCACACTGAGGGCAGATCCATTCTGTCCCCTGCCTGGCACCCAGATTTCTCTGGTTCCGGGACTGCCTCGCTGCCTCGGCCTGTCGAACGAGTGTCTCCTCGAAATGGAGAAGGCCATACTGTGTCTTTAGCCTCCAAGCGAAATGATCAGAGGTCAAGGTTTCCCAGCTGTTAATGTCCATTCCCAAGGCCTTTAAATCCCTCTTACAGATATCCTTATATCGCAGCTGTGGTCTCCCTCTAGGGCGCTTTCCCTGCACTAGTTCACCATACAGGAGATCTTTTGGAATCCGCCCATCATCCATTCTCACAACATGTCCAAGCCAGCGAAGGCGTAGCTACAACCCAGTAAAATAAGTGTTTGGGTAAGCATTGATAAAACATTTCCCTCTTAAAACAGGACAAGACATCTTCAATAATTGAAAATCATTCATATTTGTTAAAGTATTTTCAGATTACTCTACTTACCAGATGGAATTCAACCTGCCACCTTGTTAATGTGAGCTACTTCCCTAAAATCCCATTATGAGACAGACTATTTTCAATGTAATTTTCTTTCCTCTTAATTAATGTAAGAAATACTTTCTTTTTCTTCTTCTCCACTATCAAAAAGTACCAATTTTATCCAGACAAACATATCATTTTAATATATAATATGATACATAATATGAAAAACTAGTTAGACTACTTCAGTCAAAAGAATAAATAACAAAAAAATACAATCCAACTGAATGAAAATTTTATTAGCACCTATAGTTTCTCTAATCAACAATCTAAGGATTATTTGAGTTGTTTCCTGAAATAATGAAAAAAATAATTAACAAGTATGCACCTGCATTAGTTAATGAAAAATTATCTAGAAAATCATCTTGGCGCAAATTTTTATTTATGCCATTGGTCTGTGCAAAGGCTGATAAGGTAGTTTGGAGGAAATAGATGTGCATGTCATGAATATTAATCAATATTTGTCTTTTGAAAAATCACTGTATAAAATATGAACAGGATGCAGACACATTCTAATGAAAGTTTTAAAGAGAGATTGCATTACAGTATTATATTGATTCCTCTGACATTTCAGAAGCCAAAATACAAAGTTAAGGTGAAATCTTTTTATTAACTTTGAGTGTTCCCAGCTTTAGTTCATGTATATAAGCTGCATACTAACAACCAAGCATTCAATATGGATGTAAAAGAAATTTACCATGGCTTTCTATAGGAGAAAATGGGATATCTGTCAGTCTGGACTTCACTAAGGTTTGAATTTATTGCATCATTATTTACAGCAGGGGTGGCCAAACTATGGTTCTTTGAGGACCTGTGGACTTCAACTCCCAGAATTTCTGAGCTAGCCATGCAAGCATGGCTGGCTCAGGAATTCTGGGAGTTGAAGTCCACAGGTCCTCAAAGAACCATAGTTTGGCCACCCTTGATTTACAGCATTACATTGCATTGAAGCAGTATTGAAATCTTCGCTATGCCAACAACTCAGGGATGTCCTTGTGTTATGTGCCAGACGTAATAGATTGCAAGAGATTATTTTAAGGGCTCTCAAAAAAATTCTATTTTTCAGCTCTCCAAGAAGGAAAGAAATCACTGTTGATAAACTATATCAGTTTTAGTGACCGAATTTTCTAAAAGATAAAGTTCATTTTAGTTAATTTTATTATGTTACTAATTAACAGAAGAGACATGTGTACAGTAATATTAGCAAAGCAACAAAGATTAAGCATTGATAAGCATGATATTTAAAAATGAAGAAAGATCTGTAAAAATATGTTATAAACAAAGCAACTCCAAAAAATTTGACCATAGTCTTTAAAATATTCTTCCAGGTCAAAGAAAGGGGGAAAAACACAATCCAAATCAATCCACTGCCTCAGAATGTTTCTTAAGAAGGAATTTAGAAGAGTCTGAATTGAAAACTTAAGATTTTCAAATAAAAAAGTCACACTGTGTATCCAATGAAGATAGTTTCATCTAGCAATAGGGATATCATTTTTTATTCAAGTGTCAATAAACTGCAGAAATGAAGTATATTAAGAATAGAATATTTGCTCCAAAGGGGCGGCACTTATATTTACTTACAACTACTAAAAATTGATATCTAGTCATGTTTACTCAATAGAAAATTATTCCAAAATGTTAAGATAGTAGGCATATTAGTCTATTAGGGAACTAAAGGCCAATAAAAAGTTTCTATCAGTTCCACTAAGAATTATTTGTAATCATAACTACACTTGTATTTTAGTATGCTCCAGTGATGTTTGAACTGCAATGTGTTATATGTGCGCTACCATTGAAAATATCACTTAAATTAGTGCAATATACTGTAGCAGGTTAATCAATCGGAACCAGGTTTTATGAAAATATCACATCAATTTTGTATGATATTCACTTAGTCTCAGTTCATTTCTGGTACCAATTCAGGATGCTGGTGTTCATCTAGAAGAGAGGTGTCAAACTCAAGGCCGCAGGCCAGATCCGGTCCACGGGGTGCTTAGATCTGGCCCATGGGGCTGCCCTGGAAACAGTGAAGGACTGGCCCGCGGTGCCTCTGCCAGCAAAAATGGAGCTCGGGAGGGCCATGTGCAGCCCTCCCAGGCTCCATTTTCAACTGCGACGGCCTCCTGCAGTCCTCTGCCAGTGAAAACGGAGCTCAGGGAGGCCGCAGAGGGCTGCAAGAGGCTGTCGCAGCCGAAAACAGAGCCTTGACGAGTGACATTAAGCTGGCCACGCCCACCCTGGCCATGCCTCCCCCCGATCACCCAGGTGAAATACAACCCTGATGCGGCCCTCAATGAAATCAAGTTTGACACCCCTGATCTAGAAGGCACATTATGATCTGGGACCATACAGTTTGAAGGAAGGCTTCTTTACATGTATTCCTACTTAATAGCCCGCAATCATATTCAAACATTCAAGAATAATCCCTGGTTGAAATGCAGAAGTAACTATTCAACTGCAGTTCTGTTCAGTATCTCTCCCCAGTGATACATTGGTTTTTCAATGCAAGGCAGAGACATTTTATTTTACTGCTTTTTTAGTAATTAATCTGTTAATTGTTAATTTAATTTCACTCATATTTTTAAAAATTATTCTGTCTCCATTGTATTACTGTAATTGTATGGTCTAAATGGCCAGAAAGATCTTATTCAAAGCCCTTATTCAAAATGAAGGGAAAATACTAGAAATGAAGTTGAACATATTACATTGCACCAATGCTGTGATTCTCAGCCCTAGGATGTACACATGCTTTTAAACTGGGCACAAAAAGAGTGCCTTTAAAAAGCAGTGCAATGAAGTATTCTATTTCTGTCTGCTATGATAAAAACACAGAGAATCCAACTCTAGAAAAGATGCTTTTAGTGTACCTGGAAAATGAGACAAGGAAGAAAACATGTTTCAGTAACATAGTGCTTCAGAACAAGGCTCTAAAAATTTATGACCACATCTGTCAAAACTTTTGGATTACAATGTTTGACACCATATCCTACAACCATTTTTCTCCACTAATTCAGTGTCTCGCTTTATACAAATTCACTTTATATGAGTTTTGTAGGGAAGCCTGTACTTGTAATGCCAGTCAAATGCCAATTCTGAGATAGCTTCAGAAAATACATAGAGAGTATAGCTGAGGTATCTCCGCTGCATAAATAACTTTAAACTAATACAAATAGAAATAAACAGTTTGAACATGATTGATCTGTTTATGTTAAAGAAAAAAGAAAAAAAATTCCTAACAATTGTCATTTAATATATTAAAAGGTAGCACAATAACATAAAAGAAAAGACATGTACATCTGGATAAATGAATCATTTTGTAAGATTTATCTTACAAAATCTTACAAAGCACATTATCACTTCACCCCAAGATCTTGAAAAATAACCAGGTTTTCATCAGGATGGCAGCCATATGGGTCACTGAAGTTATTCAGTGATAAGCGACATATTAAATATTTGGGATGAATACAAGAAAAGAATTAGTAGACGCTTATCACCTATTACCTTGTTAGTATGGTATGGTGAGTCAAGGTTATATTTTACCCCATTAGCCCATTACTTTTCAATTTATGTAATGTGCCTGGACGATGTTAGGATTTGGATGGGAATGAATAGGCTCAGGCTCAACCCTGACAAGACCGAGTGGCTGTGGATATTGCCTCCTAGGGATTATGTCGACTGCCCCTCCTTGGTTCTTGGGGGAGAGAAATTGACTCCCTCAGAACAGGTTTGCAATTTGGGTGTCCTCCTAGACCCACAGCTTAAATTGGAACAACATCTGTCAGCTGTGGCTAGGGGGACCTTTGCTCAGGTTCGCCTGGTGCACCAATTGCGACCCTACCTGGAGAGGGAGGCCTTATTCACAGTCACTCATGTTCTCATCACCTCATGGCTGGACTACTGTAATACGCTCTACATGGGGCTACCCTCGAAGAGTATCCTGAGACTGCAACTGGTGCAAAATGCAGCTGCGCGAGCTGTGGTGGGTGTTCCAAGATACACCCACGTAATACCTATTCTCCACCAGCTGCATTGGCTGCCCATTAGTCTCTGGATGCAATTTAAGGTGCTGGTTTTAACCTTTAAAGCCCTACATGGCTCAGGGCCAGGTTACCTTCAGGACCGCATCCTACCGCATACCTCCTTTCGACCGGTTAGGTCCCACAGAGTTGGTCTTCTCCAGGTCCCATCAACCAAACAATGCCGGCTGGCGGGGCCTATGGGGAGGGCCTTCTCTGTGGGAGCCCCGTCTCTCTGGAACCAACTCCCCCCAGAGATCCGGATTATCCCCACCCTGCTGGCCTTCCATAAAGCCGTGAAAACTCTTCCTGCAGGCGGGGTGAAATACAGCTCAATTCCCCTTGTACGAATGATGATGTGTTTTAATTTTTGTAATCATTTAAAATTGTCTTTTTTATGTATTATGATTGTTCTTTCCATTGTTGTACGCCGCCCTGAGTCCTGCGATTTTTGGGCGGCCTATAAGAACAACCAAATAAATAAATAAATAAATAAATAAATTTGTATATTAACCTGATTATTCCTTAGTTGCTAATCACAACTCTCTTGTACTAGCAGGTAAATGTTCCAGGTTTTTTACAAGATACTTTTGTAATTGTGTCTGTATACCAGGCTGGACTGAGAAGGGCTTGGTCTATTTCATGTTATAAATCATTAAGTTCTAATATTTGTCTAAAATTGCTTCAAAATACAAATGGGTGAGGATGCTATCAGCAGGCACATACCTATAAATATCTTTGAGTAATGTTGCAGGTCTAACTGTCCTGGAGAGAATATTTTTCCTATATGGTGGTGTTACCTAGCATAATTTTTTAGTTATCCAGAATTCTTTTCCATTCAAAGGTTGTACATTTCATCACTGTAGCTTGCAAGGTCTCAGACGTTCTATGGCATTCAACTATTTTAGAAAACTTGATATCCTTGAAGTAGTACAGTCATCAATTTTATTATGGTCACAGTCTAAGTTTCTGAAAGCTGTCAGGCAGTTGCAAGATATATTACAAATAATACTCTATGTTTAGAACGGCTATGTCTTTCTAAACAACAGAGTGTGGTATTATATTCTTAATTTCTGCTTAAAACTAATTTTTGTTCCTGGGGTTTGGGCTCATTATTATTTTTGATTATATTTTAAACCAATGTGGCTAAAAAAAAGACTATTGGCAATCTCCCTCAGACCTTCATTGGAGAACCTTTACAATTAGACTTTGTTCTAAATAAATGTTGTAAAGCAGCACATCTGGGATATTGATTTTAAAATCAATTGTAATCTGATTCCTCACATTATTTTATGGGATTATTAAAAAAAAACTATATGGACCTACTTTGCTATGTTTTTGATGCTTTAACAAGCATTATATTCATCAGGTAGGATGCATTGCTCTTGGCTCTTTTGTTGCACCATTACAAAAACATCCTTAAATAAACATATTCATCCTTGATCAGAAGATTCAGTAGAATATTTGAGTCACATCTTCCTTTCATGTATCCAACCCAAGCAGAGAAAAGACTTCCATTTATTTGCTCTTGACCAGGATTTAGACTTACCCTCCAGGTTTGCAAAAAAAAAAAAGCCTTTATATCTACCATCTATCTTTTGTTATGACTAAAGAATTGTGATTAACCTTTACTTACTACTTTTATTATACATTTGTATTTCTATCCTTGTTTAAATATGGTCTATGGCAGTAAATAATAACCAGTAAATATGAAGTCCTTAATCCTACAAGATCTTCTGCTATTATTTTGTTAGCAGAAGAGGAGAAAGTAGTGATCAGAATATATTTCTACCAGTTCCAAAATATTAAGGTTAATTTTAAATATAATTTAAAATATTCCAAACTATTAAGGTTAATTATAAAGTTGCTTACTTTCTAAAATCAGAAAGAAGACATATTGTTGTAAGAAGCTGCTCATCTGGGCTATATCAACTTGTAGCCATTGGACATAGTTTGAGATTTTAGTAACATGAAGCAATTAGCTTGCTTAAAAATGTTTTTTATATGCAGTATATTTAGATAACTATGCAGATCCATTTATCAGTTTTAACTATACAAATTATAAATAACAGCTCTTTTCCATATCTATAAAACAAAACAATAGATTTATTCAAAGGACATGTTGTGATCACAATTTAATCATGCATATCTATTTGCATAATTTTCATATATAGAATTAAAAAACCAACCATTCAGCTCATCTCTAGTGTTTCTTGCAGTCCTCATTATTGTTTACAGTAATTTAGTTTTGGACGAAATGACAAAAAAAAATCACTATGTACTACATTTCCAGAAAACAGCATAAAACATTTATTTATGTAACATAAAACATTTTCTTTGTTTGCTTGTTTAAAATTATTATGTCCAATGTTCTTTTTATGTCTTTAGAAATATATTTTTCTTATTCATACAAACATTATTTTAAAAAAAATACCTCACTCTGTTAAGGACCTTGGAGTACTCATATCTAATGACCTAAGTGCCAGAGCCCATTGTAACAACATTGCCAAAAAGGCACTAAGAGTTGTTAACCTAATCTTGCGTAGCTTCTTCTCTGGCAATATTACACTGCTAACCAGAGTATACAAAACATTTGCCAGACCAATCCTCAAATTCAGCTCACCTGTCTGGAACCTGCACTGCATATCGGACATTAATACAATTGAGAGAGTCCAGAAATATTTTACAAGAAGAGTCCTCCACTCCTCTGCTCTCAACAGAATACCTTATTCCACCAGACTTGAAATTTTGGGTTTAGAAAATTTAGAGCTTCATCGCCTTCGATCTGATCTAAATGTAGTACATAAAATCATATACCAAAATGTCCTACCTGTCAATGAATACTTCATATTCAACTACAACAACACAATAGATTCAAACTCAATGTAAACCGCTCAAAATTCGACTGCAGAAAATACGACTTCAGCAACAGAGTAATCAATGCCTGGAATGCACTACCTGACTCTGTGGTTTCTTCACCAAACCCCCAAAACTTTAACATTAGACTGTCTACAGTTGACCTCAACCCATTCCTAAGAGGTCTGTAAGGGGCGTGCATAAGCGCACCATCGTGCCTACCGTCCCTGTCCTACCGTCCTATTGTCCAAATTTACCTATACATACTTTGCTTTTTGTTTATGTTTAAACCATACCTGTTATCTTGTACAAGTTTTGACAAATAAAATAAATAAATAAATAAAATAAAAATAAACTTCTCTCTACCAGAATGTGTTATACATAGTTACATAGTGTCTCTTCCAACTATAAGTCTATTTTAATTCAATGAAATTTGCCTAATAAACAGAAAGAAAAAGTAGCTGTGAATTTTGCTTCTAAGTTCCTTTCTCAATATTTAAAAAATAATATATTACACTAAAAGTATATTATTCATATGGAAAAGCTGAAGTGGTTTGTATTTGCACATGCACATGCACACACACACAAATCATAAATATACACACACGTACGTCCACTCTAACAAGAACACTTCAGGTTAAAATAATATTTTGCACAAATTAGGCAACAGGGTTTAATATGAAAAATATTATAAATTGAAGAGACTGTTTTTATTCTGACTAAAATTTATGAAACAGGGAATAAAAAGAATATTTTTTACAGCACAGAAACAAATTAATCAGATGTCTCTAATGAATATCTATGACTGAAGGTAGTTTTGATAAAAGTTGAGGCGAGAGTGTGCCTTACTTCCATAAACATTTGTTTAAAGCTTAATTTTTAAGGCCTAGCACCATAAATTTTCCACAGCAACTTTCAACTTTTGTTTTCTGGTTTAAGGCTGCTGAATTTAAACTTCTAAATCTGGCCTTTTCCATCTCTTTGACTCTTAAAATGGAATATGATCTGGCAAAACGAACTATGAATCACAGGATAAAGGAGACTGAGTACCAGGCTTTCTGTCATAGCACACATCCTATATACTTTGTATTGTCATTACCTCACAGAGTTACCTCATACAGCTAGAAACACCCCAATCATTAGTAAGCTTTCTTTCTTGCCTAATCTCATGCTCTTCCCTATACAGTTCTGTTTGAATCAGATTTATCCTCCCTCTGAACAGCAGATATCCTAGTCAGATTTATAGCCCATGAGGCTAGGTTTTCTGCAGCAGCATGAAATACTGGACCTCGGCTGGCAAGTTGCTGCTACACAAATGTATTTTATGCAATTCTATATATTATCGTTTTTTGTAATTTTATATATTATTATATTATTTTACATATTATTATTATATTTCTGTAATTCCATACAATATTATTTTTGTAATTTCAGATGTTATCACATTTATATAAGTTTGTTTGAATCTTTCGTAAAGAGTGGTAAGTACAGTAGAACAGGGCATGGCACTTGAAGTGTAATGGGCTTACTTGAACTAATGAGTTCCACATGATCAGGAAGCTATGTTTTTATTGCTGCAGGCTAAAATTGAATTTGCCAACTCATTTGCAACTATAATTCTAGAATGCTTCCAGGATGCTTATAAAACATGCCATTATTAATGTTGGGATTCCTCTTTATGTACAGATGCATTTGATTTCTTTTTCCACAGTGAGGAAGTCATCATTTTTCTCTATTAAGTTGAAACAATTTTCTGTATTGCACTGTCTTCTAAGCTATTGGTCACCTAATTAAATATCATCTACAAATTTAATACACCTGCCTTGCACTTCATCCAAATCATTAATAAAAACAGCATCAATAGGCAAACTGAATATATGGGAAACTATTAATAATGACTTTCAATGTTTTTTTTTCAATATTCAAACCCAGAAAATACCATTTCACTTTTTACCAATTCAATTTTTTGTATCATAATGTGCATTTATTTCTTTTTTTCATAAATCAATCTAACGTAAAATGTCCCTTCATGTTTTCATATTACCATTACTAAATTGAAGTACCTTTTATACATCTTAGATAATTTCTCAAGTGTCAGATACTAGCAGTACATCATTTTGTAAAAGTTCCTGCTTAAATTAAAACAATGTGAATTTCAGTACCTTTATCCACATTCTCTCCCTTTGATCTATCTGCATATACTTACTTAATTCATTTTATCATGCAATATTTAACTTGTTTCTCTTCTGTTTCAAATTCCTACAAAAGTCTGTGTGTGTGTGAATACATACATACATACATATCAGCGGTAGGTTCCTCCCGGTTCGGCCCGGTTCTGCGAACCAGTAGCGGCAGTGGTGGGAGGCTCCGTCCACCCACCCAGGATGCTTCTGCGCGCACGAGTGCACACGTGAACCAGTAGGAATGGGTTTTAGAACCCACTACTGATACGTGTGTGTGTGTGTGTGTGTGTATGTGAAAGAAAGTGAGTTTTCAATCAAATATTCATCATTTGTGTACAGTTCCTTTTCATGTTCTGTTGTTCTGCCTTATGTTGTTCAATCCCTATTATGTTTTTTATCTATATTAAATCGTTCTCTTAATTGTGGATATGAAAATTCAATCTCTCTGCAATTAATTTTTTTTTGACAATTCTTGAGCTGTTCATCATCCTGAATTAATCATTCTTGAGACATTAACCATTTCTCTTTGCCTACTAGCTCAAAAGTGAGTGAATGAATTGAATAAAAAATACATATTTGAGGATATTTGTCTATAGAGCCTTATATCATAATTCTAAATAATTCTACACAATTTACAAAATTACTTTAAAAACAGCCATAAAATCCAAAATCATTAAAATCTGAAGGCGCTTAAATGTTTGCAAGAGCTCGTTGCAAATGCTCGTTGCAAAGTTATTTGAAAGTTCATTTTCCATCATAAACTGTTTTAAACTGAAATAAATGGATTGTGGACAGTTAAGCATAACTGCTGAAACTTACAATTCATATTTACAGTTGGAGCAGTTTAAGCTAACACCCTTAAATTAAGATAGGACAGACTGATAAATGTGGACATCCTCACTGAAAGGCAATTATTTATATTTCAAAAGCAACCAAAGAGAAATTATGGGAGAATGTAAATCTGAAGCATAAGCGTAGAGTCTAACATAAATTGTCACAGATTAAAATGGATGGAAGGAAAACCTTGATTTCCCAATGGAAACTGGATCCAGGAATATAATCTGTTACTAGCCCTCTGAATTCAATAGGGACAGTGTAGATTTCTGAGGGGCGGCTTGATGGCTCAGTGGTTAGAGTTAGATGTTAGGTTTGTCAGCTGGAAAAGTGACAGCCAAGGTTTGAGACCCGAGTGCCATGCAACAGGGTAAACTCCCATTCTTTTCCTAGTTCCTGCCAACCTAGCAGTTTAAAAGCATGCAAATGCGAACAGATAAATAGGTACTGCTTCGCTGGGAAAGGTTACTATGTTCCATACTTTCATGCTGGTCACATGATGACAGAAGTGTCTCTCAAACAACGCAGGCTCCTAGGCTGAGAATCAGACATGAGTACCACCCCCTTGAATCGGTCATGACTGCACTGGACAAATGTGACTGTTTCATTTAAACCACAGAGAGAATATTAAATTTAGTTTATTATTGTAGCAATGATGTCTTTTGGAACACCTTGAAAAACCTCACTGCCCAGAGTCATTTTGCAGTTGGATGGCATCTAAATCTAATGAAACAAACATGCAAACGAACAAAGGCATGTCCCAAAGGTGCTTTTTCAGGAGGCAACTGGACTTCCTTTCTTTTTTCCTTTGAAGACTTTTCGCTTCTCATTCAAGAAACAAGAAAGAAACAAGAAAGACCAGTTGCTTCCTGAAAAAGAATCTTTGGGACAACAATGACCTGGATGACTGAGAATCTCTACAGACTTTTAACTATACAATTTGGGATGAACATCCTTTGAATGGTGTGAGAGTAGGAATGGATTTCCAGAGAAAAAATTGCAGACTACAGGAACCAGGAGCACTACTCAGGTGACCCTGAGGACACAGATAAACCTCCAAGTGCTTCAACGAGCCTCTAAAACAGGTGTCAGCAACCTGAGGCTCTGGAGCCACATGTGGCTCTTTGGGCCCTCTGCTGTGGCTCCCTGTCAGGTGATTCCACCACTGGCTGGCCCTGCCCCTCACCCTCCCCTCCCAGTCACTCCTCGCCTAGCCTAAGAAGGTAAGGGCGATGGTGGAGAATGGAGAAGTGGCTGGGGCAGAGACAGAGAGATACAGAGAGAGAGAGAGAGAGAGAGAGAGAGAGAGAGACAGAGACAGAGACAGAGACAGAGACAGAGACAGAGACAGAGACAGAGACAGAGACAGAGAGAGGGGGGAAGAGAGGGAGGGAGAGAGAGGACTTTGTGGTTCCCGCTGTTTTTTAACAACTGGTTCTCTGCCCTAATGACCGGCTGGGTAGGCATGGCTAGGGGATCATATGACTGGTGGAAGTGAGTGATGTCGAGTTGGCCACGCCCACCCAGGTTTTGTGGCTCCCGGTGTTTTCTTTTCTGTGGGAAATGGGCCCAAATGATTCTTTGAGTGTTTAAGGTTGCAGACCCCTGCTCTAAAAGGATGCAGATTACTAGCTGTCTGCAAGGAATATAAATCCTTCCATTCCCCACTATCCTGTCAGAGCGGAAGGAACTTCTTGGATTAGAAGCTCTACAGACTTTTAGCTGAACAAAGGCATGAATTCCTCAGAGTTCCCTTGTATGTGTGATCATAATCTATAGCATTGCTTAAACAAAGTTAAACAGATACATAAAAACAGCAAAAAAGGCAGCTAAATAATTCATATAGCCTATACAAAAGTTCTCTTTTCTTCCTCTTCATTTAAAAAAAACATAAATTATGCAGATCACAAAATTAATATATATCACCTTTAAGAATGTCTTTATAATAATAATTGTAATTTTTAGATTCTGAAGCAATAAGAAAGAAAATGGCACTATCATACAATGAATTTCCTACAAGGTTCCTTTCTGCTTGTCTTCTATTTTGCCCCACAGAAATTTCTCTTTCCCTTTTTAGAGTATAATTTATTTAGGATTATGGCAGCAAAATGAGTAATCCTTTTTCAAACAAAATATATACATCAGCTATCAAAAAAAAAATCAATATCCTTGCAGTCATAGCAATATATCATTTATTTATGTGAAAACAGAAGGTAGAAATAACTTAAATTAGTATAACTATAAAATTAGCATCAGCCCATGGCATTTTACTTAAGATTTCATGCTATTGAAAAAAGAAGAAAGGATAGGGTTCTAGTATTTGAAACTCATTCACTTTCAAAGTAATCTAATACTTTTTCTACAATCATTAGTTTATATACTGTATCTATAAACCATTCATTCTCATGAGAGCATTTTTATCGATTTATTGGCTTTATGAGTCACTTATTTACAAATGAAAGTAAACTTTAAAAAAAACAGGAGGGAGGATTTTTCTCTCTTGGTGAAAATAAAGGGAAAATAATTTAGTCTGAAAGTTGTAGTTAAAACCTCACAGAATAGAAATGCACTTCTATTCCAGTATTAAGGGGAAAACAATCTGTCTGTAAGAAACTGGCTTTTCCTCTAATACAGAAGAAATATTTTATTTATTTTCTTTTTAAAAAATAGTTAAAACAAATCTTCAGTGTTCAAAATCAAATCAAAACTTAAGTTGGAACCTAAATTTTTCAAAAATATTTCAACCCTAACAAACAGTGCTCAATATTAGGTATTGTACCAAAGTTTTAACCATTGTGTTTGATTAATTTGAATAGTTGTAATGCTTGTATAATGAAAAGTAGGTTTGTTGGACAGCTGATCATTAATTTATATAGAAAGAGACAAGCAGGATGAGCAATTTGTCAGTAACTGTCATCATCTACCACAACATTGTATAGTTACATACTAAGTCTCTCTCTCTCTCTCTCTCTCTCTCTCTCTCTCTCTCTCTCTCTCTCTCTCTCTCTCTCTCTCTCTCTCTCTCTCTCTCTCTCTCTCTCTCCCCAATCAAATTGTAAATACACATCTCTTACTTTAAAGGCATTTACTTCAAACATCACTATTATCCATTTCCTAGTTGCATGCAGGAAAGCAAAGATATTATCTTTCCTTTGCGTTAGCCAATCATGTACTTTATAAAGAATTATTGATGAAATAAGTAATAAGATTAGTAAAGATGTTATAATGGCTATTTCCTATAACTCATCACTATTAGATAAGAAGTCAGGTTTTTAAAACTATATAGCAGTGATGGCGAACCTATGGCACGGGTGCCACAGGTGGTACATGGAGCCATATCTGCCGGCACACGAGCCATTGCCTAGATCAGCTCCAGCGCACATTTGCGCACTGGCCAGCTGATTTTTGGCTTGCACGGAGGCTCTGGGAGGGCGTTTTTGGCTTCCGGAGGGCCTCCGGGAAACTGGGAAGGGTGTTTTTGCCCTCCCTAGGCTCCAGGGAAGCCTCTGGAGCCTGGGGAGGATGAAAAATGGGCCTACCAGGCCCACCAGAAGTTGGGAAACAGGCCATTTCCGGCCTCCAGAGGCCCTCCGGGGGAGAGGCGGAGGCTGTTTTCGCCCTCCCCAGGCATTGAATTATGGGTGTGGGCACTCGCACATGCGCGATAGCACGCGCGCATGCACTTTCGGCACCCGAGGGAAAAAAGGTTCGCCATCACTGCTATATAGCAATAGCAATAGCAATAGCACTTAGACTTATATACCGCTTCATAGTGCTTTACAGCCCTCTCTAAGCGGTTTACAGAGTCAGCATATTGCCCCCAACAATCTGGGTCCTCATTTTACCGACCTCAGAAGGATGGAAGGCTGAGTCAACCTTGAGCCTGGTGAGATTTGAACAGCTGAACAGCTGAACTAGCAGTCAGCTGGAGTAGCCTGCAGTAGCTGCATTTAACCACTGCGCCACCTCAGCTCTTAATATTTATTTGAAACTGCAACCGGGTAGGAAGATTCTACATCACAGTCCATAAGTTCTGATGAACAGTTAGAATAAAATAATTTTATAGAGTCCCATCATATGATGATTTCCCCACCACTCATATTATTTGGCCCCAGTTAATCATACTTAACTGGACATTAGCAGTAAGAAGTTGCATAGGAATGAAAACTCTGCTTCCTCACCAGAGTTTGAAAACCAAATTCCCCTTCCCCACTCTACCTTTTACTGACAAAGCTTGCATTTCATCTGGTGTTCTCAGGCATTAGGCAATCTGTTAAACTGCCAGTTATGCTCTTTTCCTACCACCACACATTCATTCATTCAGTCCAGCGATCTTCTGAATGCAGGTTTGCTGACATGCTACATTCTCACGCTTTCTACATCATGGAAGCTTTTTGGAATAGTACAATAGTACAATGAGCTTCCATTACAGAGCTTCTCAGAATAGCACAATGGTGAACTGAAGAATTGTCTGCTATTTCTTTTCTCCCGGAAGAAAAGGAAATTGTTTGTTCATTCACACAGCATTGGAAACTCTGAGAATGGGAAACTTCAAGATTGAAGCAGAGCGTGATCGCTATTTGGCTGACATTTCTCAAAATTCAGCTTTTGGCTAGATGAAGCTAAGCAAGGATTGGCTAAACGTGTTCCACAGACCCAAGCTAAATGCATAAGGGAGATACAGATGGTGAAACAAAATGGAGAAATTGTGACTTAGATTTAAACTGCACTGGGAATTATTTGCAAATGATACAGATGGTGCTGCAGCAGAATTCATAGAGAATCTGTCTTGAGTTTGGCAAGAAAACAGATTCTTAACCCTCTTTCTTCTTAAAACTCAGACCACAAAGAATGGCTGTCTAAGAGTTCACAAAAGTCTGTTTAAAAGTAAATAATACAAAGCATTTATTTTTTTTAAAAAAATCTTCTCCGAAGGAAGCAAAAACAAGTTTGTATATATATATATATATAAATATTACCATATCAAGCAGTGTTCTGCATTTTTTTAATAAGAAACCATTGCTGCTGGCTGTTTAGTATTCTGTTGTAATGAAATTCTGAACTCATTCCCTTAAATCTAAAAATCTCACAGCATGTGCCTGGTTCATTGAAGTAATGCTTAAGCATTGACACAAGCTTTAAGTGGCATCAACAGACAATTCAGAAAGATGCCAAAAGTGCTTTCTACCTATTTCAGGAGGGAAACGTTTTAATAAATGATCTGGAACAAGCCATTAGCATTTCAAACTATTAACCAAATGGAAATGCCCTTATAAACACTTTCACGGTTTTAGTTTCTTTCTGGAAAAGCAAGAATAATTTGCAAAGCCACAAAGTATTTTATCAATTGTATTCACATAGGTTTTTTTTTCAAAGGTTTTTTTTTTTGAGTTAAGACTTCTAGTCCAACTATACAATTATCTTTATTTTCTATTGTTATTAACACTAAATTTCTGTTCTAAATTATATTAATATTTAAATTTTATAAATGAAAATGTGGGCTCTGAAATAAAAAAGCAGCAAGAAATAAATAATAATAATAATAACAATAATAACAATAACAACAACAACAACAACAGAGTTGGAAGGGACCTTGGAGGTCTTCTAGTCCAACCCCCTGCTTAGGCAGGAAACCCTACACTACTTCAGACAGATGGTTATCTAACATCTTCTTAAAAACTTTCAGTGTTGGAGCATTCACAACTTCTGGAGGCAAGCTGTTCCACTGATTAATTGTTCTAACTGTCAGGAAATTTCTCCTTAGTTCTTAGTTCAATTAGAACATTAATTAATTAGTTAATTAATTAATTAGTCCTTAGTTCAATTAGAACAATTATATATTAGAACTGTGCAAAGATTGTGGAGAAAATGTGATTTGAATTATGCATACAACAGCATCTTTTCTTGAACTCATGCACTTTACCCCCTTTAAGAAAATATGCATGTGATTTACTGTAAGTTGTTCCAGAGACTAGGTACATCCACATGCATGGATGTACATCTCAATCACATTTTACTTACAAATTTAGATTGATCCTTAGCCTTATATATTCATATATACATGAATTTATATGTTTATGTATATAAATCACAGAGAACTCAATAGTATAATAACAGTTTAAAAACACTATATATCAAGCCCAAAACAACCCCAAACACCATAATTTAAAATTAATCCCAAATCAAGCAGACTAGAACTAGGGTCATGGCCTGTTTTAGTTAGGCTGTTGAGTAAATATGTAACAAAGCTGATCTTAGGAAAGGAATTCCTCTATGAATGTTCAATTGTTCAGATATATTCAGTCCAAGTAATTCTGGGATTTATCCATCTGAATGTGTATTTGGTCCAGAAAAAAATTGAAACTTAAATTTCAATTTAAGGGGGATTATTCAATGCAGGTAATCTTTGATCTATACCACAATTGGGACAGGAAGCTCTAACATTAAGCAATGCAGTCATTAAGTGAGTTGCACTGATTTTATTACTTTTTTCTTGCAGTTGTTAAGCAAATCATCAAGATTGTTATGCAAATCTAGTTTCTTACTTTGCTTGTCAGAGGCAGCCTGGGAAGGTTGCAAATGGCAATCATGTGACTCCGGGAAGCTGCAACCATTGTAAATACATGTCATTTCCCAAGCACCCAAATTTTGATCATGTGAGGGTACTGTTTGGGTTGTAAGTACAGGGTCTAGTCATAAGTCCCTTTTTTCAGTGCCACTATAACTTTGAATGATTGTTAATGATTGGTTGTTAGTCACGTACAATTTCCCTGTTACATTTTGTATCAACAGCAGTAGCCAACTGCTTTTAAAATACGTTATTTTTATTGATCATTTCCATCCCTTTTACTGATCATTTCCATCCATCCTATTATTAAAATGAAGTGAAAAAGTCGATATTTTAGTACAATTGTGTTATCTATTATACACAAATTACTTGAGATAGTAAATACCTAAGCCAGTCTAAATCTCTGAAAGAACTAGAATATTCCAGATTGTCAGAGGGTAGGACTTTTTCTGAATTTGTTATATATGAGATTGTCCTAATATCATAAGCTCAAGGAAGCTTAAAGCATTCAAAATCCAGGTCCTTACCTGAAAGGAACCCCCAGAGGCTTAACAGAAAAAGAAACGTAGGAAGGTCCTGCCATAATTTATCAAACGTGATCATGAAAAATTGCATTTTCAGATGTACAAGATTCTGTTAGGTCAGGCCCAAGCCCAATGATAACACAGCGAAATCCAATCAAGTCCAGTCCTTTGTTTGTATATACCAAATGGGTAGAATATTGCTAAACTGAAGTTATAACCTTCTAACATAGATATATCCTAAGATATATCCTAAGAGATGTAGCTAAGGATGTAGCTACCCTGAATCTTTCCCCGCATCCCCAATCCAGCTCAAAACTGTATATAGTATCTTAATCTGGGCCTCTGTCTTAGAAAAGTCTACAGAGTCAAAACTTCTATCCACAAAATCCCCAGATCGCTATTCCATCACACTTACATTAAAGTAGAATTAGCTCATCTAGTTGGGTTTCCTATCTGATTTACCCCGGAGGGCTGACATCAATCTTATAAATCTTACATACTTCCTTTCAAAGAAATTTCAGGAATGGACTCCAATTCTCAAGGAGCCCCACTATCGACTAAAGATCTGGCCGCTGTGGTTTGATGATGAAATAAGGCATGAACTAGGCCCCCAGTTTTAATAATAGAAATTATTTCCAATTGATTAATGCAAATCAGTTGCAATTACTACTAATATTTACACACTTAAGAATTTGGAGGTTGTCATCCTTGCTCTGTACCTCACACCAGGCCCAATGTGATCCCAGTTAACTGTTTCAAGAAACTTGGGAAATGCCAGCCTTGTCCATTTCAAGCCATTCATATTTTGACATCAGTTAAATTATATTAGCCCCAATCATGTTCCTTTAGTTCATATAATCCTACTCTTCTAATATATTATATTTTCCCCACATCCTTCCAACTTGTTTTGTTTGTAGTTTTGTTTAGGATTTTTTTTTCAAGAAATAAATCTGGAAATAAATGTGATATTTTTCTTCTAATTATAGAAGAATTATAGAAGAATGATGGAATAATACATTTGCATTTTTTTTCTAAGTACAAGTACTAAGTACTTACACGTACTGAAGAAAAAAAGCAATTTAAAAAAAGGTTTCCACAATCTCTTCATTTTTCTACTTTTAATACAGAGGTAAAATGCATTTTAAGGAAGCATTCATATGATGTGAAACGTAGTGTGGTTTTCTAATAAGTATTTTTCCATTTTACTATGTTAAACAGCAGTCAATGGGAAATGCATCTGATATTCTCAAGTAATATATTTTTACTATTTACAAGAATAAAATTTAGACTTCCAAAGCCAATAATTTTGATGCATTAGCAATACCTTGTGGCGTAATTGCATAAGAGCGTGAAATGGTCTGAGGTGATGTCCTTCTTTTACTGGCCATCCTTTTGCACTCAATAAAATGTATCCAAGAGAAGAAACAATTGTCCACCACATCAACATATTTTCAATATTTTCTTCCTAAAGGAGAAAGTAAATTTGTTATTGCCAGAATCACAAATCACAAATAAACAAATAATTATTTTAAGTTGAATGACACATCTTATATTGAATAAATATTAATAACCAATAATACAATCACTAAGAAAAATAGAATTAGGATCTAATATAACAGGTTTACACCTACATATGATATCACATATCTTCTAATCAATATTCAGAATCAGGGGCGGGTTCCTAATTTTTTTACTACCACTCTGTGGGTGTGGCTTATTTTGTGGGTGTGGCTAGCCAGCCATGTGACCGGGTGGGTGTGGGCCTCAGGAGCTTGGCAGCGGCCGGAGAAGCAGGGGGGGCATTGCCCACCCACAACGCAGCCCCCAGCAGTGGGAGCAGCAAAACAATGGCAGCGGTTCTTCTAGGAGGCTCTGTCCGGCCTGAATGCTTCTCCCCATTTGATGATCCTAGGCTCCTGCCGCCCATTCTTTCAGCGTCTCACGCGCTCCCTCAGCCATCCTCCCCTGGTTGGACTCAGTGTGTGGTAGGAAGGCAGCGCATGCGCAGTGCCGGAAGCTTGGCTTCTGGGCATGCGCAGAAGAAAAAAAATTAAAAAAATTTAAAAAAAGGTTTTTTTTAATGACGGCGCCCAGGCACCGGCAACCGACCACACCGGTACTGTGACGTCACCAGCGGGCCACTACCGGTGCTATAGAGTGGACCGCACCGATAGGAACCCACCACTGTTCAGAATGTATATTTTATAACAACTGAAAAAGTAAACCAGTGTGAAACCAATGAACCAACCAAGAAAGACATGAACAATGTAGAAAATATTCAAAGGACCAAAAAGGTAGATAACAGCATAACTTCTTTTGTTTATAATAATATCATTTTGTAGTCATTTTCTCCATTATTACTGATAGAATATTTAGTAAAGAATATAAGAGATTTTCCTGTCAGATAAGCTGCTGCACTGAAGCTCTTAACAGGAAGCTCATCTATGGGAGAAAAATGAATTTTCTAAGGAATCAATGGAAATGGCTACTTAAGATTTAAAGTGCCAAAGTTCCTTTTCTTTCCAGGCAAAAGTATATATTTTAACTTCTTACTGGATGTGGTCCTAGTATAAGTAGCTTCCTTAAGGGCTTCAGTATGATAATAAGGATTACCATATTGATAAAAAAGTGAGATAGGCCAAAGCAGAGAAGCTGGTGTCAAAAAGGGAGGAGGAAATCTGACTCTGAACTGCAGACCAAAATATTGTAATTAATAATTGAATAAAACAACAACAACTCACACATTTGTTGGAATAGTATGTTAATGGTGGAATGAGTCGGGCATTGCATATATAAGAGCAATTGG
Organism: Diadophis punctatus similis; assembly: GCA_023053685.1. NCBI lineage: Eukaryota > Metazoa > Chordata > Lepidosauria > Squamata > Dipsadidae > Diadophis > Diadophis punctatus. The sequence continues at coordinate 15,140,828 of JALIGW010000006.1, read as the reverse complement.
CTCTGGCTAACCAAGAGTAGCTATTTTCTGTACCAACCATCATCCTAAGTGAAAATATATTTCAGTGCAAAGCAGAATTGTTACACTCTACACAGCTACTTGTATTCTAAATAGTTAGCTAAGGTAATTAATTTTCATTAAAATAAAAGTTATTGCCTTGGCTTCCTAATTCCAAACACTTCTGAGTGAGCCTTATATTCCTTCATTTGTGCTGCTTGCTTCCACTGTACTGTCTCTCCATCTCATATTCCAGTCAACAGTTCAGTTTCATTTTATACAATATTTAAACTGGTGTAGAATCCTAAGTCTAACAAAAATAGAGAAAGAAGTTGGTACTTTTCAGTTCAGTAACTAAACTCAAGATGTCAAGACGCTTAGCTCTTTGTGCATGGTACCTTTGCATCAGTATAGAATTATACCAATTTAAAATAAATACCTTAGCTGCCTGTCTCTTTATGTATTCTTAGTGCTTGCATTAAGCAACAGGTATGAATCAGTATCATGCTGAAAGTATTCAGCAGATACAAAGTCATTACCATTTCAAGCTGCCTACCTACTTCCTTTGATGCATTGCCTATCAATGTAATTATTCCATTCGCAGAAAAAGCTTATTAGGATTGTGCATTATATCTTGAACTAATATGCAACCTGTGCCTGCTTGGTAGGCATGCATTTTTCCTTCATTACCCCTTCTCTTTCTACTTATCACAAACTGGGAACTAATAGCAAGGGTTAGTAACATTCAAATGGTGTAAGGGAAATCATAAACTTAAAGAAGTTATTCATATGGCAGATACTGAATGCCAGGGGTGGGTTCCAACTTACCTTGCTGCCGGTTCGCTCCCTCCTGTGCCACATGGGCACGCCTCATGTGCGCACGCATGCGCAGTAGCCAAAAAAAAGATGGTGACCGCATGCACAGTGCCGGAACTCGGCTTCTGCGCATGCGCAGAAGGATAAATAAATAAATAAATAAAAAACATTTAAAAAAAGATGGCGGCACCCACAGACCAGCAACGACTGATCTGGTTTGGTGATATCACCAGTGGGTTGCTATCGGTTCGGGCGAACCGGTCCAAACCAGGAGGAACCCACCCCTGCTGAATGCTGCTATGGTCTTGGTTTCCATTTATGCATATAAGTACAGTAATAAATAAACGTAGATATGCACCCACCATATACTATACAGAGACTCTTGACTTCAACTTGACTTCTGTTAACAAGGTTTCTTTACAAGAAAATTGAAGCAATATTTGGCTGAAATATTTGTTAAACTTCCTGGTTTAGGCAATACTAGGTAGTCTACTAATCAAAGACTGATTGATGCTACCTATTTTGTCTAGTGATAAAACCTCCTGAATTTATTTCTCTAAAATATGGCAGATTGATTTATATTGGATGCTATAATAAGATCAAAATTTTATCCAGTTAGACATGTTGTATAATAATATGTGGATTTATTATGATAGCTAGTGAAAAATACAAAGCACCAAATATTCCAAATATTATGTGAGATTTGTCCTCAGATCAAACTGATTTCTGAATCTAGTAACTTAACAAAAACTCAGATTAATAGTAATGTACTGTAAGTATAATAATCACATGCCAGTATGCTTATTGAGTTATTTAGGTGGTTTTCAATTAACTTTATATAAATAATCATACCTAATACAATCCTTTTCATGAATAAAACAATATTATGCAAATAAGAAAGTTATAACTTTCCTAGGCAAGAATAAAGTCAAGTCAAAGCCTTTATTGTCATTGTACATCATGTATACAATGAAATTGGTTTAGCCTCTACTGGTGCAGTTCATACAATATATATTTATATTATGTGAATAATATAAAGGATAATCCGTATACAAGTAGTTAGGGAAAAAACTAGTCATACATTTCCATATGTACAACATATTCTGTGCAACATGTATATTACTCAGGTGTATGATCTTATATTATGGTATATACATATTACATACTACACTGGCACCAGTGAAATTTGTGGTTCTATATTGTGTTTAGGAGTCTGACAGCCCACGGATAGGAGCTGTTTTTAAACCTGTTTGTCCGGCTGGCTATACTTCGATGTCTTCTGTCCGATGGTAAAAGTGAAAAGAGACACGAGCCAGGGTGTGAATCATCCCTAAGTATCTTCCTTACTCTGCTGAAACAGCGGGACCTGGAGAGGTCACCCAGTGGTGTTAGGGGGCAACCAATGGTTTCTTGTGCCAAATTAATCTCTCTGTAGTGCCTTCCTGTCACGTCTGTTAAACCAGCGTACCATACTGTTATACAGTATGCAAGGACACTTTATTTCGTGGACCGATAGAAGGAAGTCATCAGCTGTTGTTCCACCTGATTTTTCCTCAGGACTCTAAGGAAATGAAGTCTCTGATGAGCCTTGCTAACCACCAGGGACATGTTGTTTTTCCAGGTGAGGTCTTGACTAATGAGCAGGTTGCCTAGAACATACTCCACAATTTAATATCAGAAATGTTGGGTTTAAATAGAATAGAGCTGAAATTCTTATTCGCCAATGCATGTTTGATGCAGCCTAAAACTACCTCATTCTTTCAGGCCCAGTTTCTGATCTATAAAATGGGTATATTATAAGGTGACCAGATTTTAATATTTGTAAAGCGGGACACCATTGACGGGGGGAGGTTTCTAGGGGAGCAAGATGGGAGGGGTCCGTCTCTCTTATCCTGCAGCTTTGTGCACCCCCCAAACACTCCCCCTTCATCGCAGCCCTTACCGCTGCCATGGCCGGGGCTCGCCTCTGCTGCGTCTGGCCCGGAGAGGGACAGTGGCAGGAGAAGGAAGAAAGCAAACCGTGGCTGTGGTGCTTCAGGAGGGCGGGTGGTGAGGATTCTTCATAGCCACGTTCTGCCTCCGTTGCAGAAGCTGCCGCCAGCCAGCCGGGCAGCAGCCCTCCATGTGGGGAGACGGCCAGGCCTGCGCTTGGAAGAGGCTGCCGCTCTTGCTGCCCGCTTTCTTCCTTCTCCCCCCGTGAAACAAAAGTGAACTGCGGCAGCGCTGCTTTGGGAGGGCAGGCGGACGTCTGCAGCCAGGCAGGGAGGGAGAGCAGCGAGAGCGGCGGCCTCTTCCAAGCACAGGCCTGGCCCTATACCCGCCCAGGGGGCTACCGCCCACCCGGCCACCAGCGGCTTCCGCACTGCACTTGTAGTCGCATGGCCGGCCGGATTAACAGGTGTGCTGGGGACACCTTGCCCGCCGCCTCCGTGCACTGCACTTGGCAGGGGCCGCTGCCCCTCTCACTGCCCTCCCTCCCCACCTGGCAGGAGGAGGCAGGCGAGACAGCAGGCAGAGGGGTGTGCAGGGCTCAGCTCGGCTGCTGAGCATGTGGGGCGCCCGCCCCAGCTCTTGGGCTGCTTCCTGCTTTGCGCAAATTCAAATGCTGGACTTTTTTGAAACACCGCGGGACGCGGGACAAATTATTAAAAAGTGGGACTGTCCTGCCAAAAGCGGGACGTCTGGTCACCTTAGTATATTAATGATAGTTCTCCAAGTTTGAAGAAAGATAATATCATTACTGTATAATAGCTTTGATATTCAGAAATTCTCTAAAAACCTAGAACAGATCTGTCCTACTAGTGTGCAAGATGCTAATACAACTCTGTTATGCAAGTCACTTTATGCATAGCTATAGGATCAAAGCATAAAATGGATTTTACAGACTACTAGATAGCTTATTTTCTGGAATGGAAAAACAAAATTTCATTTCATCTAATGATATTTACCTAATATGTTTCATTTTGAGGAACAATTGAAAAAAGGAAGCAAGGAAAGTAGCTGCTTTTTAATTTAAAATTCACTAAGTTTAGTAGTAGTCCTTTTAATTAAAAGGTGCTTGATGTGAGCCTTTACAACACTGAATATAGACAATTATTTTGCAGAAATAATTAGCAGCTAAGACTCTTAATAATAAAAAATTTGGTTTCCAGTATACTAATATGCCATTGATACAATTTAAATTATTTCTGCCTTTCTCTCTCAGTATGCAAAGATTATATCGTTTTTATCAAGAACAGTGATTAGAGTCAATATACCATGTTTTTACATCTATAAGATGCACCCATGTCTAAGACACCTCCATGCTTCTTGTAGTAAGCGCACTACCAGCCATCACTGTGCAGAAACCATCTTGTTAGAGTGAGTAATACAACAAGACCAGGAAATGCATCACAGTATAAAGATTGCCTTCCCAACCACCTTCAAAGTACGAACTTCTGAGTCAGTGTTTCAAAAGGATTCCTTTATTGGCAGTTGTAATAACAATCCATTCATTCAAAGCAAGATCTAAATGCCCCAGGCAAGGCAAGCACATTAGCGCCCCTCCCCATTAGGCAGGATGCAAAGTAGGCCAATCCACAAAGTGTGAAAGTTCTTTCCTGGGAGTACAGATGGTGATACATTCCCACAGACCCTTCCGTTCAACTGACTTTCATTGCCCCTCATAAACCCTATCTTAAGATGAGAAGGTTCCCAGGTGTCTAAGATCCGGATATATGTTGTAACCATTTGATCAAGCAGAACCAAGACCCCCCTTCTCCTTTTGAATGGCAGAGTCTGGAATCTGACACACAGGAACAATAGAGATGAAACCTAAAGTGGCAATGTGATACAGGAAACAACTACAATAGAGAGGGATGATAGAGTTGCATATAAGATAGAGGCTCATCCGGCATGTGTGACCTTCTCCTCTGCTTCCTGTGTATAAGATGCCCCTCCATTTCCAAGTAAATATTTGTAAGAAAAAGTAGCGTCTTATACACTGAAAAATATGGTATTTATTTTAATTTTAATAGGCTAGCTGAAATTATTTGCACCTTAATTAATTATGTTCAGGCTGTTCGATAATTGCATTAGAAAAAAATAAGGCTAAATATAATAATAAAGCAAATATATTTTTCTGTAAATATACAGAGAAAAACACCCTCATCTCTGAAATGTTGAGATGAATGTTAACAAAAGGATACCTATTTAGATAAATATATAAACTATCATGTATTTCAAATAGCCTTTCAGATACACAGCATTCCAGTACAACTATCAAATGTAGATTTACAAAGATACAAAATAATTGTAAAAATCTTAAATTCTCAAACAGTAAAATGTGAACAGAAGTTTTTACTTTAAATGTCTGGTCCAGATACCTCTCCAAATATATATTATAAGGTGGTCATCTGTAAAAGCCTGGTTGGTGTATCTTTTATTTTTATTTTTTTAATTGCTTTAATTAGAAAAAAGAATGAAAGAGTTAAAACATCTGAGAAACAAGAGAATATTATATGTCAGGAAGCTCACAATAGTCTGACTAGGAGTTGTTTCCCCACAAATGAAAATAGACTGATATGAAGCTTCAATTTCAAGTTTCTGAGATATGAGATAGAATCTCATATATATTTTCTCACAAAAAAATTGCTAAGGGTTGATCTTGTTCAACATTGGACTACAATGCAGAAATGCTATAGGCTACAAATACAACAGCTAGAAAGTTATCGTGGAATCTTTATCCACTAAAAGAAGCTGCACATACCAGATACCTCTGGAGAAAAAAAAAGATTGCTGCTGAATTTTTCTCAGCACTCAAAGCTCCCTCAGTAACATGAGTGTATTGCTTCTCCAAACAGTGTAGCACATAATCCAAATACTGAAAATAAGAAATTGTTCTATTTTGTATATTTTGGGAGTCCAGTTGAATCTTCCTTCCTTCCTTCCTTCCTTCCTTCCTTCCTTCCTTCCTTCCTTCCTTCCTTCCTTCCTTCCTTCCTTCCTTCCTTCCTTTCTCTTGCTTGCTTGCTTGCTGTTTTTTTAATCAATCAATTAATCAATCAATCAATCAATCAATCAATCAATTAGAATAGAGCTGGAAGAGACCTTGAAGGTCTCCTAGTACAACCCTATACCATATCAGATAGATGGCTGACCAGTCTTTTCTTAAAAACCTCCAGTGTTGAAGTACCAACAACTTCTGAAGGCAAGCTGTTCCACTGGTTAATTGTCCTCATTGTTAGGAAGTTTCTCCTTAATTCCAGGTTGCTTCTCTCCTTGATTAGTTTCTATCCATTGTTTCTTGTCTTTCCTACTGGTGCTTTGAAAAATAATTATTTGTGCCAGCCCCTCAAATACTGAAATATCATGTCCCCCCCAGTTCTTCTTTTCTCTAGACTGGCCATACCCAATTCCTGCAACCGTTCTTAATATATTTTTATCTCCAGGCCCTTAATCATCTTAGTTGCTCTTCTTCGCACTTATTTAAGGTGACCAGATGTCCTGCTTTTGGCGGGACAGACACGCTTTTCAAGCGTGTGTCCTGCGTCCCGCATTCTTTCCAAAAAGTCCCGCTTTTTTGGAAAGAATGCCAAAACAGCGGGACGTCTGGTCACCTTAGGGGAAGCACAAAAGAGAGGTACCGGAAGCAAGTCGGGCAAAGCCGAATTTCAGCAAGCCGGCTGCCTGCTGGAGAGGGGGAAGGGGGGCTGCTCCTCCTCTCCTTCCCCCGCCCCATCCCTAGCCCCGCCCTCGGAGGCGCCGCTGCTGTTGGGATGCGGGTGGAGGGGTGAGGGACGAGGAGCCGTCGCCGCTGCCGTCATCAGTTTGAGCTCACGAGCGGCCCCTCCGGCGGCGCAAACAGCCCTTCCTCATCCCCCTCCCCTTCCTTCCCCCCATCGCCTCGCTGCCGCCGTTGCCCTGGGGCCGCGCGGGCGACCGGGAGACCACGGCGCTTGGATGCCTGGAGCTCGCGACAGGTAAGCTGCCGGCTGCCTCCTTAGACCTTTCCCCGTCTCCCGCCTCCCGTTCGTTGCTTGCCGGCCTGGCCCCAGGGCAGCTCCCGAAGGGGAGGCGGGAGGCGAGGAAAGGCCTCCCAAAGGGGAGGCGGGCTCCCGAAGGGCTGCCGGCTCCCGAAGGGGAGGCGGGAGGCGAGGAAAGGCCTCCCGCTGTTGTGCCTTGGCCGCATCCGGCGCCGAGTCTGGAGGATCCGGAGGACGCGGAGCCGCTCATGGTGCAGCAGTACCAGCCTATGTGCCTGGCACCAGAGACGGCTGGTGATGAGGACTCGGTGCCAGAGCAGGACGATCTCCCAGGACCTTCTGCACCTGCGCAGCAGAGTTCTTCATCAGGAGATGAAGAACTCATGCTGAATGCCAGAGCACGCAGAGCAGCCAGAAGACAGGACTGGCTGAGTAAGCGTCGGTCCAATAGGAGGAAGCAGTGAGGGCTAATTGGGCCACGCCCTTCAGTGGCTATATTAGGCCATGGTAATTAGTGCTCATTGCTGAGAACAACAATTCACTGACCGCAGCATATCCAGAGTTTCGTTTCTACGTCTGTTTGGGAATCTTATCACCAGCTTCTGCCAGCTTTATTCCGGGAAGCCAGCCAAGTTGTTCAGATAAGAATTAATGAGTCTTGCTTTGAACTTTTGTCTGTGTGCTATTTAACCCTCACGTAACCCAAAGAACCTTATTCCTGAAGACTTTCCGTTTGTGTTGTTTTGGACTTCTAAACCCTCTGAGTTTTACTAAGAAACTTTATTAGTAAAAGGAACCTTTTTGTTTGCCTCCCAACGACTGTGTGTGTGTGTTTCTGGGGGGTTGCGGTGCTGGGTCACAACAGTTTGTTCTCAGCCCAAACTGACCACACACAAGCCCAGATTGCATCATGGAGCAGCTTCAGGACGAGAATGCTCAACTTCGGCAGCAGCTGGCAATCATGAACGCTCAGTTAACAAGGCAGCAAAATCAGTTGGCAGCTGCTCCTGCGTTGGCCCCAGCCCAACGGACACGCTGCCCGATAGCCATGCCGGATAAGTTCCATGGTGACGAGGCTATGTTCCCAGCGTTCCTGGGCCAGTGCCAGTTGTTCATGTCTCTGAGGCCAGAGGATTTCCCCCACGACCGGGACAAGGTGGGGTTTGTAATTAGCCTGCTGTCTGGAAATGCAGCACGTTGGGCCACCCCTCTACTGGTCCAGAACAGTCCCCTCCTCCAGGACTTTGGGCGTTTCTGCACTCATTTGGAGGAGATGTTCGCGGATCCAATTAAGGCCCAGACAGCGTGCAGGCAATTAAGGCAGCTGAGGCAAGGCCGGAGACCACTCAGGGAATACATCAGTGAGTTCCGTCTCCTCAGCCAAGACTCGGCCTGGAATGAGGCAGCGTTGTTGGATGCCTTCCAGGAGGGCTTGGCAGACAGCATCCAGGATGAGCTGGCACGCGTGGACATTCCTGCAACCACCCAAGAACTGGTGCGGCTCTGCTTGAAAATTGATGCCCGGTTGCAAGCGAGGAACGCACGCCGTGCTGCTCCGGCGCCTCTCGCGCCACCTGACGTCCCCGCTGTTCTGGCTCCACGTCGCGCTGCTCAGGCACCTCCTGTTCCCCGTGGACTTCCGTCGGCCCCGGCTCCCCGTGACGAGCCTATGGACCTTGGCGCTGTTCGGCCCCGCTTGACCGGCGCGGAAAAGGACAGACGCAGGGCAGGGGGGTTGTGTTTGTATTGCGGCGACCCGGGCCATTTCGCTCGCTCGTGCCCTAGGAAGGGTCGGGGGCCCACCGCTTCTGGTCCTGCTCCACCGTCCCAGCCATCGCCAGCGCCAAGGAAACGGCCAGCGCCCGGCCTAGCGGAGACGCTGGGTCGGGCATGCACACCGAAGGACTCCGGCTCAGCTGACGTGGATCCCGGTCCTCCGCGGCATCTGCTCTTGGACACCAAGGTCTTTATTGACCACCGGGACCGCGGCGTCTCCGCACACGCTTTGGTGGACTCCGGGGCAACCACCAATTTCATTGACGAGGCGTTCGCCCAGCATCTTGCCGTTCCCCTGTGCCCCGTGGACCCGCCGATGAGGGTGGAAACAATCGATGGCCGGGTGTTGCTGTCCGGTCCGATTAAGGCCATCACGCAGCCAGTGCGCCTTTGCATTGGACGGCACGAGGAGGCCATCCAGTTTTACGTGACGTCGGGACTCCATTTCCCTTTGGTTCTCAGACTGGCGTGGCTGCGCACCCACGACCCTCAGGTTGTATGGTCCCAGAACTTCATTGCCTTCCCGAGTCTCCAGTGTGTGGACCATACGCGCCAGGTTTGTGCGGGCGCGGTACCTGACCCTCCGGACATTTCACTCCCAGCTGAGTTTGCAGACTTCGCTGATGTGTTTAGCGAAAAGGAGGCGGACCAGTTGCCCCCGCACCGGCCCTACGATTGCCCTGTGGATCTGATTCCCAACGCTCCGCTCCCTGTGGGCCGCCTCTATTCCATGTCAGAACCCGAACTGGCCGCACTGTGGGACTTTATCGATAAAAACCTGGCCAGGGGTTTCATCCGACCCTCCTCATCGCCCTTGTCTGCCCCCGTCCTCTTCGTCAAGAAGAAAACCGGGGACTTGCGCCTGTGCTGCGATTATCGCAAGTTGAATGCCATCACAGTGCGTAACCGGTACCCGTTGCCCCTCATCCCGGAGTTGATGGAACGCCTCCGCTCGGCGACCATCTTCACCAAATTGGACTTACGTGGCGCTTACAATTTGGTGCGTGTTCGTGAGGGGGACGAGTGGAAGACGGCGTTCGGAACCCGCTACGGTCATTTTGAGTATACGGTCATGCCGTTCGGCTTGACCAACGCTCCGGCTGTGTTCCAGCATTTCATGAACGACATCTTTAGAGATTTGCTGGACCAGTTCGTTGTCGTGTACCTGGACGATATTATGATTTATTCTACGTCCCGGAGCAGCCACATCCAACATATCCGTCAAGTCCTGCAGCGGTTGAGAGACCACCAGCTATACGCGAAATTAGAGAAATGCCAGTTTTTTCAGACGACTGTGGATTTCCTGGGCCATCGGATTTCGCCAGAAGGCATCGCCATGGACCGGGGCAAGGTCGAGGCCCTGAAAACCTGGCAACCCCCAGGTGAAGGACGTTCAGCGACTCCTGGGGTTCGCAAATTATTATAGGACCTTCATCCCGGGGTTCGCCACTCTGACCGCGCCTCTCACTCGACTCCTGCAGAAACAAGTCCCTTTCCGGTGGGGCGATTCCGAACAGGAGGCGTTCAAGATCCTCACGGATGCCTTCATGCAGGAGCCGATCCTCAAGCACCCAGACCCTCACCGCCCTTTTGTTGTGGAGGCGGACGCGTCCGACATTGCCGTGGGTGCCGTCTTGCTCCAGACCCGGGAAGATGGCAGCCATCTCTTCCCTTGCGCTTATTATTCCCGGAAATTAACCTCGTCGGAGCGCAATTATACGATCTGGGAGAAGGAGTTGCTGGCCATCAAGGCGGCTTTCGAGACCTGGCGGCACCACCTCGAGGGGGCTCGTCATCAAGTGGAGGTGCGCACAGACCATAAGAACCTGGAGTTCTTGCAGACGGCCAGGAAGCTCAACCAGCGCCAGATACGCTGGTCGTTCTTTTTCTCCCGCTTCAATTTTCGCATTACGTACATCCCGAGTGGCCGGAATCAGCAGGCGGACGCGCTGTCCCGCAAGCCGGAATACGCCCAAGCCCAGGAACCGCTGCCACCCCGGATGGTCCTGCCCGTCGAGTCCTTTGCAGCTACCCAGGATCCCGTGGACCTCCGAGGACAGATCCGGGAGGCGCAGCGACACGACGCCTACGCGGCACAACGGAGGCAGGAGATAGGGCCTGAGTCCCCTTGGACGTTTTCGGACGACCTCCTCCGTTTCCGGGACCTGCTCTACGTTCCTGCCGGTCCGCTCCGTGGCCTGATCCTGCAGCAGTGCCACGACAGCCCTGCGGCTGGCCACTTCGGCCTTTTCAAGACTCTGAACCTGGTGGCTCGGACTTTTTGGTGGCCCCGACTCCGTGATGACGTCCAGGCCTATGTGACGTCTTGTGTTCGCTGTCGCCAGGCCAAGTACGCCCCTGGAGCGCCGCCGGGCCTGCTGCAGCCCTTGCCGACGCCTGAGAGACCCTGGGGGGCCGTCTCTATGGACTTCCTCACGGACTTGCCCCCGTCCGCCGGCTTCACGACCGTGTTCGTAGTGGTCGATATGCTGACCAAAATGGCACATTTCATCCCCTGTCGCGGGTTGCCGACAGCTCGTGCCACGGCCCGCATGTTTATCCAGCATGTTTTCCGCCTGCATGGTCTGCCGGATCGGGTCGTGTCGGATCGGGGAGCCCAGTTCACGGCCCAGTTCTGGAAGGGTCTGATGGCGGCCCTGGAGGTCCAAGTCTGCCTCTCGTCAGCGCATCATCCGGAGACTGACGGGGGCACTGAAAAAGTCATCGGCATCCTTGAACAGTACCTGCGCTGTTTTGTCAACCAGCAGCAGGACAACTGGGCGGAATACCTTGCCGTGGCCGAGTTTGCTTTTAACAACTCTCAGCACACCTCCACGCACGCCTCTCCGTTCCTCACCAACTTTGGTTACCACCCCCGTTTCTTCCCGCTCACGCTCCTAGACTCTCCTGTTCCTGTGGCAGAGGAATTCCTGTCCGAGCTCCAGGCCGTTCACCAACTGGTCAAACGCTCGTTGAATAAAGCCAAGGAAGATTACAAGAGGGTCGCGGACCGCTCCCGGCGAGCAACTCCACCTCTGGCGGTCGGGGATCGTGTCTGGCTGTCCACGAAGCATCTCCCCTCCGACCGACCGGCTCGCAAGCTTGACCACCGCTTCTTGGGTCCGTTCCCGGTGGAAGCGGTCATTAACCCCGTGGCCTACCGGTTGACGTTGCCCCGCTCTCTCAGGATCCACCCCGTCTTCCATCGGTCCCTCCTTGTTCCCGAACGTCCTGCCTGTCCGCTCCGCCCTCCCGCTCCGCCTCAGCCTGTGATCCGCACTCCCGCTGACCCACCCGAATACGAAGTTGCCAGTATTCGGGATTCCCGCTGGATGAAGGGCCGGTTCCAGTACCTCATTGAGTGGAAGGGGTACGGCCCTGAAGACTTCACATGGGAGGATGCGACCGCCGTGCATGCTCCGGATCTGGTCCGGGCCTTCCATGCTCAATTCCCGTCCCGGCCGCATCCGGACCGACAGACCCGGGGGAAGGGCCCTGCGGTGAGGGATAGTGTTGTGCCTTGGCCGCGTCCGGCGCCGAGTCTGGAGGATCCGGAGGACGCGGAGCCGCTCATGGTGCAGCAGTACCAGCCTATGTGCCTGGCACCAGAGACGGCTGGTGATGAGGACTCGGTGCCAGAGCAGGACGATCTCCCAGGACCTTCTGCACCTGCGCAGCAGAGTTCTTCATCAGGAGATGAAGAACTCATGCTGAATGCCAGAGCACGCAGAGCAGCCAGAAGACAGGACTGGCTGAGTAAGCGTCGGTCCAATAGGAGGAAGCAGTGAGGGCTAATTGGGCCACGCCCTTCAGTGGCTATATTAGGCCATGGTAATTAGTGCTCATTGCTGAGAACAACAATTCACTGACCACAGCATATCCAGAGTTTCGTTTCTATGTCTGTTTGGGAATCTTATCACCAGCTTCTGCCAGCTTTATTCCGGGAAGCCAGCCAAGTTGTTCAGATAAGAATTAATGAGTCTTGCTTTGAACTTTTGTCTGTGTGCTATTTAACCCTCACGTAACCCAAAGAACCTTATTCCTGAAGACTTTCCGTTTGTGTTGTTTTGGACTTCTAAACCCTCTGAGTTTTACTAAGAAACTTTATTAGTAAAAGGAACCTTTTTGTTTGCCTCCCAACGACTGTGTGTGTGTGTTTCTGGGGGGTTGCGGTGCTGGGTCACAACACCCGCCTCCCCCCCCCACCTGGACACCGACATTTGCTGTTTTTTGCCCTCTGCGCATGCGCAGAGGGCAAAACTCAAATGGTGGCGCCCAGGCGGGCCCGTCCCCCCGTCCCGCTTTAAAAAAAAATCTGGTCACTTTACACTTATTCCAAAGTCTCAACCTCTATTTTTGTAATGTGGTGACCAAAACTGGATGCAGTATTCCAGATATGGTCTTACTAAGGCTTTATAAAGTGGTACTAATACTTCATGTGATTTTGATTCTATGCCTCTGTTTATACAGCCAAGGATTGTATTATCTTTTTTAGCTGCTGCCGCAAAGTGCTGGCTCATGTTCTCTCCACTTTGACATTTTCCATATTGTATTCCCCAGTATTCTTTATTTCATTTTTACCAGCACATCTCTCTTACCAACCCACAAGTCTATGTCTAAAATTCATTCAAGCTTAGCAATGTTTTTCAATTGCTTAGGACAGTATCAGTTCTTAATTTAATACAAAGCAAGAAATTCTGCCTGCTCCTCTCCTAGTCCAACCTAGTCTGAGACTGCCCAGGAAGAGTGTCTACTATAATTAGATATTACTAATAAATTATTAGATATTACTAATTAGTATCTAATTAAGCATACTCAGAGTAGTAATTGGCTGAATCTTCTTTTTTTTTTCTTCTCCAAAGAAGCTGTAATTGCAGTGCCCGCACAAACCAAAGGATCTGGCAAGATGATTATATTGCTGCTGCTACTGCCAGTAATTCTAACTCTGAGGAGAAGAGGGGTTTTATTAAAGGCAGGAAGAAAGGCTTATATAGCCAAGGTCAGCTGCCATAAACTAATGTTGTCATGTCTCTTAAAGTTCTAAAACTATTTTAAAATGATTAAACACAATAAAACAAAACAAAAAAACCATCTGCAAATTACATACTCCAGCCAAGATAGTTAGCCAAGTAACAATATATCCAAGAAACAGGGCCTTCAACACATTCCGATCCTCAGGCCAAGTACATAACCAAGTTTTTAAAGACTTTACTTTACTTTACTTTACTTTACTTTACTTTACTTTACTTTACTTTACTTTACTTTACTTTACTTTACTTTACTTTACTTTACTTTACTTTACTTTACTTTACTTTACTTTACTTTACTTTTTTACCTTACCTTACCTTACCTTACCTTACCTTACCTTACCTTACCTTACCTTACCTTATACTCAATGGTGGGTTCCTACTGGTGCGGTCTTGCCTCTTCGTCGCCACAGAGCCGAAGAAGCTGTTGGCGTTCGCGGCGCAGGGATTCCCCCACCCGCTTTCCCCGCCCACCGGGATGCCGCCATTTGCGTTCTTTTGCCCTCTGAGCAAGCAGAACGCTTTGTGCATGCACAGAGGGCAAAAGAACGCAAACGGCAGCATCCAGGCGGGCAGGGAAAGCAGGCGGGGGAATCCCCGCACCGCGAATGCCAACAAGGTCAAGGCCATTCTAATCACCGAAGGGAGATTATTTCACAAAACAGGGACTATAGCAGAGAAGTATTGTCTTGTAATTCCCACCAGCCAATACTTTTTGGATAACAATTTCTGTAGCATTCCCAGTTTGTTGGATCAAATTGGATGAATAGAGATGCTTGGAAAAAGATGGTCCCTAGGTAACCTAGTCCCAAGCCATGAAGGGCTTTAAAAGTGACAACCAGCACCTTGCATCCAGAAACACACTGCTAGTCAGTGCAGCTCATGTAGTAGTATATGTGGCATCATTCTGCACCAATTTAAATTATGAATCCTCTTCAACGGCAGCTCCATATAGCATATATTGCAGTAATCTAAGCAAGAGTTTTCAGGGGCAGGGATAGTGGTGAGCAGGGATCCACTCAGAGGTGGGTTCCTGCCGGTTTGGACCGGTTCTATAGAACTGGTAGTGGGAATTTCCCTCCGTTCACCAAACTGGCAGTGACCCAGGCTTGCATGCCCCTGAACCAGGTCTCTCGGCAGTGCCGTAGGCACTGCCATCTTGTTTTTTTCTTCTGTGCACACGCAGAAGCTGTTTTTTGCTTCTGCGCATGCGCAGAAGCTGGGTTTTTAGCACTGCACATGCACGCACACAGCGCGTCAGGAAGTGAACCGGCAGCGTGGTAAGCCAGAACCCACCCCTTCTCCCACTTCAAGAATGGGTACAATTGGCACAGCACCCAAAGGTGTGGAAATGCTCTCCTAGCCTGCCCTTTTAAGTCTACGAGGAGCCCCAGATTGCACACTCAGTCTGTCTGGGGGTAGTGCCACCACATCCATAGCAATAGGTGGAAGACCCTTGTCTCTGGAAGGTGCAATCACCCAGTGTTTTTTTATTGTAACTGCTGGTTTCCTTTGAACCAACTTTTTCAATCTGTTCTCTGGTCTGGTGTATCTGCTTCTCTTTTGGTTGGAACTGTGGCTTCTAGACCTTTTTTTTAAAGGGCTGGGTGAGTGATTGAGTGGTCAGCCTAGAGCCGTGGTGGCGAACCTATGGCACGCGTGCAAAAGGTGGCACGCGGAGCCATAGCGGCCGGCACGTGAGGGTTCCCACCGGCAAACCGGAAGTGCGGAAAAAAGCACTTCCGGTTTGCCGGTGTGCCGTTTTTTTGCTCTCCGGAGGGTTCAGGGAAGCTCCCTGAAGCTCCGGAATGCAAAAAACTACAAAACGGACAAACCAGAAGTGCACTTTTTTGCACTTCTGGTTTGTCCGTTTTGTAGTTTTTTGCATTCCGGAGCTTCAGGGAGCTTCCCTGAACCCTCCGGAGTGCAAAAAACAGCACACCGGCAAACTGGAAGTGCGTTTTTTCGCACTTCCGGTTTGCCGGTTTCGTCGTCCCAGGCTCCGGTAAGCCTTTGCACGGGGGTGGGGGGGGTGTGCGCATGCGCAGGGGGCACATGGGGGGGTGTTGTGTGCATGCATGGGGGGAGGGAATGGGTGTAAGCACGCGAGCACGCGCGAGCGCACCCCCCCCTTTTTGGCACGCGAGCCTAAAAAGGTTCGCCACCACTGGCCTAGAGAATGCAAAGCTAGAAACTAACCAGTTCATGCCTGGCTTTGCATGTGCAATGGAAATGGCTTTGCTCTTGTACTTCTGTAGCTTGTTTGCAAATAATTGTCTTTTTGGTGGTTATTGCCTCCAGAAAATCTCTCAAAATCACTTCCTTTTCTCCCCTTCTTAGGGTAGTTTACAATTCCCATCCCCAATCCCTAAACCTCTTTCTCAGACTCCAGCTCTTCAACAGCATTTACCAACTGGCTGCATCTTGGCCACACAAATTGGATGACAACTAGATGCCAGCGAAAGAAAGAAAGAAAGAAAGAAAGAAAGAAAGAAAGAAAGAAAGAAAGAAAGAAAGAAAGAAAGAAAGAAAGAAAGAAAGAAAGAAAGAAAGAAATATGCAGAAAGAACAGAAAGAACAGAAAATGCAATGCATGGAATAGCCAAGCATTTGCTGTGATGGTGGGATGTGTCTCTCATGTGCTGGTTGGCATTGGGTGGGACTGGAATTCTAACTGTCAGAACTGTTTCAGTCCTTACAATGTTGCATATTAAAGCTGTATGGGCAGCACTGCCACACAGACTCATTCCAGGTGCATGATAAGGTTATGCGGTGGAGGCAGCAAGATATAGAGCACAATTTTTTCTGCTGACTCTAGAATGCATGTGCAGTAAGGCAAAGCATCTATATATGGATGTGGCCAACAAAAGAGTTATAAAATGTTGTGTGCCTTGCTTGCTCTGCTAAAGAATTACCAGCAGTGATAAAGTAAAGAGGAAACCCTGCCCTTTTTCTGATGATTATATTCAAGTGGAATGAAGAATATTTAGGTCATGTCATTCTAGATGCATGGGGAAGTGGAGATATTTTTTTTTAAAGAGGCATTGAGGTAAGAGTTAAATGTGTGAGCCAGTAGTAACTGCCATCTCATTTGTTAACCATCAGTTTACCTGGGGATTATCTGACCAATGGAGACTAAGGTCTTCCCTGGAATACAAGGGAAGGGTTTTTTTTATTGTTCTCTAAATCATAGATGTTTTTCTTCACTCATTACAATGTCCCTATTAGTTTACAGAGCTTCTTTCTTACTGTAAAGCCATTAGAAACTGTACAGAGACGCTAGGCATCCATGCATGAAATGTAATAGTAAACTCTTTCATATTTGATGTAGGTAGCTCAATATGGATAACATCAATGTAATGAAGAGTTCTAAGAAACATAATGGAATTTATTCTGTCTCAAGATATACTGTGGATATCTAATCTTGGAACCTGAGCATTAAATCAAATTATAAAGTGGGAAATACTGATTTATGGAATAAGTCAGGCCATATCTTTTGAACTTTGTATGTTCTTAGGTGTGAAATGTTAGCATTAAAAACCTCAAATTTAATCATTAGATAAGTTCTTAGAGCAGCTGATATATCAAGAAAACAAAAGAACTTATTTCCAAGAAAAAATATTATATTCTTGTATAGATTTGATTCATTGCTGATTGTAAGATTGTATTTGCCAGAATAGCATCTTCTGTTCATCATATTTGTCATCTAACATAATTAAAGTAGATCAACATCTACCTTAGAATGTAGATTGTATATTCAAGTAACCCTACATATAATTATAACCTTGTTTCTTGCTACATATAATTATATACCTTGTTTCTTGCTGCTTAGATTGATTCAGAAGCAGATATAAAACCAAGAGACCAAAGGGCATAACATATCTAGAAAATTCTGTTTCGGTTCAGCTCAGTCATCTATCTGTTCAGTTTACATAATTTATCTTTGCCACATTCCCACAAAAAAGGAAAAATATTATAGAAAAAGTCAATAACTATGTTTGTTAGCGACTGGAAACCTTTTATGGACTTTTTGCTAAAAATCATAAAAAATGAACTTGTGATTTATGGGTTCGATGATTAGAAAGGGTAAGTGATAGAAAGAAGAGAGCCATAAGGTAACCTTGCAGAGAGAGAATAAAATATAAATGCATTTATAACTGCTATAAAGAAGATTAGTAACTATATCATTGTCTCTTTATTTTCTTTTTCTTTCTTTCTTTTTTCTTTCATTTCTTTCAATGAAAATTTATCATTGTTACTTTTCTTTACATTTTTTCTTTAAATTTGCATTATTTTTACTCTATAAAATATCTATGATATGATTAGGCAAACTTGGTCCTAACTTGAATGTTCTTTAATGTTCATATTAAATTAAAGTGACCAGATTTTTTTTTAAACGGGACGGGGGGGGCGCCTGGGTGCCGCCATTTGTTTTGCCCTCTGCGCATGCGCAGAACGCTGCGCATGCGCAGAGGGCAAAACACAGCAAATGTCGGCGTCCAGGTGGGGGGGGAGGCGGGAGGCCTTTCCTCGCCTCCCGCCTCCCCTTTGGGAGCTGCCCTGGGGCCGGGCTGGCAAGCAACGAACGGGAGGCAGGAGACAGGGAAAGGAGGCAGCTGGTAGCTTACCTGTCGTGAGCTCCAGCCATCCAACCGCCGTGGTCTCCCGGTCGCCCGCCCGGCCCCAGGGCAACGGCGGCAGTGAGGCGATGGGGGGAAGGGGAGGGGGACGAGGAAGGGCTGTTTGCGCCGCCGCCGGAGCTGAAACCGGCGACGGCAGCAGCGACGGCTCCTCGTCCCTCACCCCTCCACCCGCATCCCAACAGCAGCGGCGCCTCCGAGGGTGGGGCTAGGGATGGGGCGGGGGAAGGAGAGGAGGAGCAGCCCCCCTTCCCCCTCTCCCCAGCAGGCAGCCGCCTCGCTGAAATTCCGCCCGACTTGCTTCTGGTACCTCTCTTTTGTGCTTCCCCTTTGCTGGATTTAGGCCATTAACCCTAGAGTTGCTGTAAGCTGAGAATGCCCTGGGCGTGCATGCAGGCATGTGTCTCTTCAAACAGTTAAGCCTTGGGGTAAACGGTAAGGTGACCAGACATCCCGCTGTTTCGGCATTCTTTTCAAAAAAGCGGGACTTTTTGAAAAGAATGTGGGACGCGGGACACACGCTTGAAAAGTGTGTCTGTCCCGCCAAAAGCGGGACGTCTGGTCACCTTATATTAAATGCTTAATAAGGTAAAATGCAATGGAATCAGAGGCCTGAAAGTATAATAATTTCCTTTTCTCCTGCACCAGTACAGAAGGGAAATGATAGCTATAAGACAGCTAGCTAGCTAGCTAGCTAGATGATAGATGATAGATAGATAGATAGATAGATAGATAGATAGATAGATAGATAGATAGATAGATAGATAGATAGATAGATAGATAGATAGATTGGATGGATGGATGGATGGATGGATGGATGGATGGATGGATGGATGGATGGATGGATGGATGGATGGATGGATGGACAGACAAACCCTCATACATATGCACATACACAGATACAGACACACAATTTTTGTAGACTTTGCTTGTTTAATTACTTAAGGCAGTTAAAAGAATAATGTTTTCTGATAAATGCCTCTGAAATACTTTGTGATTAAGACTAAAATACTTTTGTAATTAAAAAAGAAAGGCAAGTATTATAAAATACATTTGATACGGAAAAGTAGGAAATAACAGCATATTTTATTAATTGTAAAAAAATGAAAGTTCTATCATAACAGAATTAACATTAACCTTTCTTTCCCATAAAGAGAATCATATTCTGCTTGTTGACAAAAGTATTTTAGTCTTAATCACAAAGTATTTCAGAGGCATTTATCAGAAAACATTCTTCTTTTAACTGCCTTAAGTAATTAAACAAGCAAAGTCTACAGAAATTGTGTGTCTGTATCTGTGTATGTGCATATGTGTGAGGGTTTGTCCGTCCATCCATCCATCCATCCATCCATCCATCCATCCATCCATCCATCCATCTATCTATCTATCTATCTATCATCTAGCTAGCTAGCTATCTTATAGCTATCATTTCCCTTCTGCACTGGTGCAGGGGAAAAGGAAATTATTATACTTTCAGGCCTCTGATTCCATTGCATTTTACCTTATTAAGCATTTAATATGAACATTAAAGAACATTCAAGTTAGGACCAAGTTTGCCTAAAGTCCCAAAGGTCTGGTTACTACAATTGCTATTTGTAGCTCTAGGAAGAACATTATTTTACATTCTATCAAAGTCATACTAAATGTTCATTAAATTTAATGCATGCTTTATTTCCAAGATGATCATTTCTTCCTTTAAAAGCGATTGAAAGGGAGTTCAGTTAATCCTGAAACAATATCTAATTTTTATTACGTCTCCGATGTGTATACCATGGCTGGCATATTAATGCTACTTTTCCTTAAGGACTGTGGGTCTTAATAAGAAAGTTATTCTGATTAGATTAGAGAGGTGCTTAATTCAATTTATTTCTATTCATTTCTTGGAGAACTGCACAATACTACAATTTAGGACTATATGCTGAACCAAAATGTTTCCTTGGCCCTGAGCAAACAACTGATGCATTCCGGGTAATATTATTATCATGGAAAACAGAACAGAATGGATATGGTACACTAAACAGCAGATATCCTTAAAGTGTCCTCCATAAAGTTCTTCTGTCTTCGGAAAGTCTTTGGAAACACAGCACAACTTTACAAAGACAGCACAGCATTCCAAAAGGAATCATGTGTAGGAAGCATTTGCAAAGAATCTGGGTCCAAAAAAGCAGGGGAATGAAGGCAGTGAGGCATTTCTGCTTGGGTCTTGGTCAGTGGTGGGTTCCTACCAGTGTGGTCCACTCTATAGCACCAGTAGCGGCCCGCTGGTGACATCACAGTACCGGTGCAGTTAGCTGCCGGTGCCTGGGCACCATTTTTTAAAAACAAAATTTTTTTTTTTAAAAAAATTTCTTCTGCGCATGCCCAGAAGCCGAGCTTCCGGCACTGCGCATGCGCTGCCTTCCTACCCCACAGTGAGTCCAAGAAGGGGAGGATGGCTGAGGGAGCGTGTGAGACACTGAAAGAATGGGCGGCAGGAGCTATCTCCATTCTCCTCCCTTCAGCAGTCCGAGAAGCCACGAATGCGCGGTGATGATCCTAGGCATTTTCGCAAGTTTGAGGCTTCTCGAGCTGCTGAGGGGAGGGGGAATGGGCGGCAGGACCTAACTCAGTTCCCCTCCCTTCAGCAGTCCGAGAAGCCATGCCCATCCAGTCACATGACTGGCAAGCCACGCCCACCCGGTCACATGGCTGCCAAGCCACACCCACAAAATAAGCCACGCCCACAGAGTGGTAGTAAAAAAATTAGGAACCCGCCCCTGGTCTTGGTTACTGAACATAAAAAGCAAAAAGTTGGTTTAGGGAACCGAGAGAGAAGGCAGCTGGGTGACCAAATGTTGTTGGTGCTTGCTGGGGTGACTGAGAATCCCCAGGATGTGGCCACCACCTCAGAGTCACATGGTTATGGGGTTGCTTGCCATCCCACAAGGCAGGGTGCAGGTGGCCAAAGGGCAAAGATGGGGGAGAGGTACGTAGGTGGGGAATTGGAGTTATTCCTTACCTAAATTAAGGTTGAGGTGTAAAGGGACTGCCTGAAATGATTTGAATTGGGGTGGGAATTCACTTAATGATACATGGTTGTCATTAATGACTGAAATGGGGAATGCCAGAATTGCTGCTGTAATTTGGTGTAGTCATCCTACTTTATGACTTAATTGTGGCCCTAAGTTGAAGAGTACCTATACCATTGTATACTAAGTAAAATTAAAAACAAACTGTGCAATGCAATTTATTTATTTCTATGGCATAATGGAGACCAACATTATAAACAGTTACTGGAAAAAATTGAAATAATTTTAACCAATATTCAACATGAGCATCCTATTTTAGAACAGTAATAAATGATGATATGTAATACCATTCAATACAGAATCTTTGTTTATTATGTTGAATGTTTATTACATATTAATAAGAATCATTGGGAGTTGGATGGTGTAAAAATTTGAGAAATAAATAATTAAATATTACTCTGTGATACATATGAAAAAAGTAACATACTGTATACAACAATCCTATTATATTATGAAGAGTAAAGGTATATTCCAAATCCCAAAGGTGCTTTGTGAAAAGGATGGTGGGGTGATGCAGTGGTGGTTTCTAAATTAGTTTGCCACCAGTTCGCACGCACGAACGCATGGGTGGAGCCTCCCGCCGCCGCCGCCGCTACCGGTTCTAAGAACTGGTCTGAACCAGGAGCAATCTACTGCTGGGGTGATGGAAGAATTAGTTCTGACAGGATGGGGGGGTTGGAAGGATCATATTCTTTGCTCCATTGACCCCACCATCCTCCCAGAACCGATTAAGTTTTTTGGATAAGAAGCAAAACGTCTTCTTCTTCCTCGAAAGAAAAAAAACCAGTCCAGTTGACTTTAGAAAAAGCAACTTTGAGACAACTATGACCTGGATGACTGAGAATCTCCACAGACATATATTCCAACTCATTCAGCCATTAAAAGCACCAACTACCATAAATGATAAAAAGAAAGCAGCAGATTGATATACAAAATCAGGGGTCCCCAAACTTGGCTATGCTGGCTGGAGAATTCTGGGAGTTGAAGTCCACAAGTCTTAAAGTTGCCAAGTTTGAAGACCAGTGGTGGGTTCCTACCGGTGCGGTCCACTCTACCGCACTGGTAGCGGCTGGCCGATTACGCAATTTGTGCGCGACACCAGTCCGTCGTCTTCACCGGTCCGTTGCGCGTCGCCATCTTTTTTTCAGATTTTTTGGGCTTTTTTGCTTTCTACGCATGCGCGGAAGCCAAATCACGTGAGGGGGCACGTGCGCATAGCATGCACGTGCGTGCATGAAAAGTGGAGATGCGCGCGCAGCGCACTGGTAGCAAGGTAAGAGAGCAACCCACCCCTGTTGAAGACCTCTGTACAAAATCAAAAGGCTAGTTCATTTAGTTTACTCTCAAGCTTCCAAAGACATAGAGAATGTATTTACTGAACAAACATTCAGATGTGGTGTGGTTTAGTTTAGTTATTCAAATTATTCTAGGTACTGCCAGATTCCAAAATGACTGTAAAATAAGACCAAACAAAATGCAAAGTATACAACATAATAACAAAAGAACAGGAAAGTGAGTAAAGAACAGATGGTGGGTCTATAGGTATAATAGGTATCCCTGTTAGCCGCTCAGAGTCCCTGCGAGATTGAGCGGCATATAAATACAAATAATAAATAAATAAATAAATAAATAAATAAATAAATAAATAAATAAATAAATAAATAAATAAATAAATAAATAAATAAATAAATAAATAAATAAATAAATTCAGTGTGGTGATGAATTAAGCTCACCATTTATTTTCATGCATAATATTAAAAACAAACATACAAGGCTAAAACATCAATTAATTTAAGTGAAGCAGTGATTTCACCCAAATTCTTTAGTTTTTGTGATACACTTAAATGAGTGTAATAACAGCAGAAACACTTCAGACCTAACCCTTCACATTTCACTGTTGTGATATAATTTCAAAGTGATTTTTTTCAGTGCTCTGAGAAATATGATAAAAGTATTACACTTTAGAGGCCTCAAAGAGTGTTTTTAAAAAAATAAAATAAAATTGACTTCTGTCTGTTGATCTCATTTGCCCTTAAAGCTCTACAGCTCATTTTTATGAAACTGTAGTATTTACCCACAACAATACTTGTTGTCAAGACCACTTGATAAAACCAATTTAGTCACACTCTAGGAGTTGCCTTTTCTTCCTATTCTAAACTGAGTTTATTTTTGATACTTAGTGTCTATAAGTGATAGGATTTGCAGTGATGCTGCCATTGCAGCTAGCATTTTACGTCATTTTAATGTTAATTTGACAGGTTTGTATTTGGTAAACATTCTGACATTTCCATAATTTCTTTTTTCTGTTGAAAGGGCAGACTCTGATGGCAGCAGTAGCATTTTTCATACTTGTGAGGATCTAATTATATCTGATTTATACAAGGTATATTTGGCTTTAATTTTCAGTTATATTTCCAAATATAAGAGAGTGGAATAAATATAGGTGAAGTTCAGACCTAAAGACGGCTGGAATAGGTGAATTTCAGTTGTGTTCAGCAGGTGGCCAGATATACATTTTCTCCCACTGACATAGCAGTCATGGGAGAAAGTAATTTTAACGCTGTTCATTGAAAGGCAGAGCTACAAGCCGTTGCTTCTGTTTTATTGTTCCAATTTAGTTCTCCTTCTTTTTCTTTCTTTATAAGTGAATATCGGCTCTACATGATAGACAAAATTTATACAAACTAACAAATTCAAACAAAACCAAACAGGAATAATCCATCACAACTATACACAAGCAATCTGTAATGTAGGCTGAAAAAAAACAATCCACTCCACAAAATTGACTTAAAAAGGAAATTGGGATCTAGACAGGGATTCATGTGAAAAGAAATAGTAAGTAATGAAAAGGAAGCAGAACAAATTTTAGACTTAGAATAACCAAAGGAATGATTGAGATGAGATATAGTAATGAGAATTGCCAGAAGTGAAAAATCAATGTTTTAAAAGATCAATTTTTTACAACTTGTGTAAGAAATAAATTCCATTTGAAGTAGTAGTAGAAGAAGAAAGACTAAGACATCATAAAATTTATTTTTAGGAAAAAACACTTTTTTTCCTACAGTGCTTTTGCAGCAGGACAGAGGAAATACAATAGTCCTTTTTCCTTAAATTATACTATTCAGTTTCGGCCACTTTCATAATTCCTTCATAAATTATCTGTCACTCTATGAGAAGAATACAAAGATACAACAATGTGAATACACACCCAAATGAAACATAAGCTTGGGAAACCATTTTATGTATCATTATAATTTTAATTTATTATAATTTTATTTTAAGTAAACAGAACCAGATTTCCAACCAATTGCCCACTTCAGGCAGTACAAAGACTAACTATTTGACCTAGTCATATCAATGACTCCATATTAAACAAAATGGCTCCAGATTTCACAACTAAGTCAACATTATCATATTAATTTACATAGAATTTCAAACTATATTGAATAGTATAGTACCGTGGTGGCGAACCTATGCCATGCGTGCCACAGGTGGCATGCGGAGCCATGTCGGCTGGCACGCCAGGGGTCCGCCATCCAACTTCCGGGTTTCTGGCATGCGCATGCGCAGTGACCAGAGCTACCCGAAACTGAAACTTCACTTCGGCTTCTTCACTTCGGCTAAGCGTCGGCGGGAGGGCGAGGGCGATGAATATTGATGAGGCTGCTCCAGCTCTATTGTGCAATTGGAGCGGCGAGGTGAAGGCACAGGCAGAATGGAGGTGGGGAGCTGCGCAGCGCTCGTAAGGCTGGCGCTTCAGCCACAGCAGTAGCCAGCCGCCGCCGCCTGCACGGGGGGCTTTGTTTCAGTCTGCCCGGGCCATCGCTGTTGTGCTTTGGCCGCGTCCGGCGCCGAGTCTGGAGGATCCGGAGGACGCGGAGCCGCTCATGGTGCAGCAGTACCAGCCTATGTGCCTGGCACCAGAGACGGCTGGTGATGAGGACTCGGTGCCAGAGCAGGACGATCTCCCAGGACCTTCTGCACCTGCGCAGCAGAGTTCTTCATCAGGAGATGAAGAACTCATGCTGAATGCCAGAGCACGCAGAGCAGCCAGAAGACAGGACTGGCTGAGTAAGCGTCGGTCCAATAGGAGGAAGCAGTGAGGGCTAATTGGGCCACGCCCTTCAGTGGCTATATTAGGCCATGGTAATTAGTGCTCATTGCTGAGAACAACAATTCACTGACCGTAGCATATCCAGAGTTTCGTTTCTACGTCTGTTTGGGAATCTTATCACCAGCTTCTGCCAGCTTTATTCCGGGAAGCCAGCCAAGTTGTTCAGATAAGAATTAATGAGTCTTGCTTTGAACTTTTGTCTGTGTGCTATTTAACCCTCACGTAACCCAAAGAACCTTATTCCTGAAGACTTTCCGTTTGTGTTGTTTTGGACTTCTAAACCCTCTGAGTTTTACTAAGAAACTTTATTAGTAAAAGGAACCTTTTTGTTTGCCTCCCAACGACTGTGTGTGTGTGTTTCTGGGGGGTTGCGGTGCTGGGTCACAACAGTTTGTTCTCAGCCCAAACTGACCACACACAAGCCCAGATTGCATCATGGAGCAGCTTCAGGACGAGAATGCTCAACTTCGGCAGCAGCTGGCAATCATGAACGCTCAGTTAACAAGGCAGCAAAATCAGTTGGCAGCTGCTCCTGCGTTGGCCCCAGCCCAACGGACACGCTGCCCGATAGCCATGCCGGATAAGTTCCATGGTGACGAGGCTATGTTCCCGGCGTTCCTGGGCCAGTGCCAGTTGTTCATGTCTCTGAGGCCAGAGGATTTCCCCCACGACCGGGACAAGGTGGGGTTTGTAATTAGCCTGCTGTCTGGAAATGCAGCACGTTGGGCCACCCCTCTACTGGTCCAGAACAGTTCCCTCCTCCAGGACTTTGGGCGTTTCTGCACTCATTTGGAGGAGATGTTCGCGGATCCAATTAAGGCCCAGACAGCGTGCAGGCAATTAAGGCAGCTGAGGCAAGGCCGGAGACCACTCAGGGAATACATCAGTGAGTTCCGTCTCCTCAGCCAAGACTCGGCCTGGAATGAGGCAGCGTTGTTGGATGCCTTCCAGGAGGGCTTGGCAGACAGCATCCAGGATGAGCTGGCACGCGTGGACATTCCTGCAACCACCCAAGAACTGGTGCGGCTCTGCTTGAAAATTGATGCCCGGTTGCAAGCGAGGAACGCACGCCGTGCTGCTCCGGCACCTCTCGCGCCACCTGACGTCCCCGCTGTTCTGGCTCCACGTCGCGCTGCTCAGGCACCTCCTGTTCCCCGTGGACTTCCGTCGGCCCCGGCTCCCCGTGACGAGCCTATGGACCTTGGCGCTGTTCGGCCCCGCTTGACCGGCGCGGAAAAGGACAGACGCAGGGCAGGGGGGTTGTGTTTGTATTGCGGCGACCCGGGCCATTTCGCTCGCTCGTGCCCTAGGAAGGGTCGGGGGCCCACCGCTTCTGGTCCTGCTCCACCGTCCCAGCCATCGCCGTCGGGAAACGGCCAGCGCCCGGCCTAGCGGAGACGCTGGGTCGGGCATGCACACCGAAGGACTCCGGCTCAGCTGACGTGGATCCCGGTCCTCCGCGGCATCTGCTCTTGGACACCAAGGTCTTTATTGACCACCGGGACCGCGGCGTCTCCGCACACGCTTTGGTGGACTCCGGGGCAACCACCAATTTCATTGACGAGGCGTTCGCCCAGCATCTTGCCGTTCCCCTGTGCCCCGTGGACCCGCCGATGAGGGTGGAAACAATCGATGGCCGGGTGTTGCTGTCCGGTCCGATTAAGGCCATCACGCAGCCGGTGCGCCTTTGCATTGGACGGCACGAGGAGGCCATCCAGTTTTACGTGACGTCGGGACTCCATTTCCCTTTGGTTCTCGGACTGGCGTGGCTGCGCACCCACGACCCTCAGGTTGTATGGTCCCAGAATTTCATTGCCTTCCCGAGTCTCCAGTGTGTGGACCATACGCGCCAGGTTTGTGCGGGCGCGGTACCTGACCCTCCAGACATTTCACTCCCAGCTGAGTTTGCAGACTTCGCTGATGTGTTTAGCGAAAAGGAGGCGGACCAGTTGCCCCCGCACCGGCCCTACGATTGCCCTGTGGATCTGATTCCCAACGCTCCGCTCCCTGTGGGCCGCCTCTATTCCATGTCAGAACCCGAACTGGCCGCACTGCGGGACTTTATCGATAAAAACCTGGCCAGGGGTTTCATCCGACCCTCCTCATCGCCCTTGTCTGCCCCCGTCCTCTTCGTCAAGAAGAAAACCGGGGACTTGACCTGTGCTGCGATTATCGCAAGTTGAATGCCATCACAGTGCGTAACCGGTACCCGTTGCCCCTCATCCCGGAGTTGATGGAACGCCTCCGCTCGGCGACCATCTTCACCAAATTGGACTTACGTGGCGCTTACAATTTGGTGCGTGTTCGTGAGGGGGACGAGTGGAAGACGGCGTTCGGAACCCGCTACGGTCATTTTGAGTATACGGTCATGCCGTTCGGCTTGACCAACGCTCCGGCTGTGTTCCAGCATTTCATGAACGACATCTTTAGAGATTTGCTGGACCAGTTCGTTGTCGTGTACCTGGACGATATTATGATTTATTCTACGTCCCGGAGCAGCCACATCCAACATATCCGTCAAGTCCTGCAGCGGTTGAGAGACCACCAGCTATACGCGAAATTAGAGAAATGCCAGTTTTTTCAGACGACTGTGGATTTCCTGGGCCATCGGATTTCGCCAGAAGGCATCGCCATGGACCGGGGCAAGGTCGAGGCCCTGAAAACCTGGCAACCCCCGCGCTGGGTGAAGGACGTTCAGCGACTCCTGGGGTTCGCAAATTATTATAGGACCTTCATCCCGGGGTTCGCCACTCTGACCGCGCCTCTCACTCGACTCCTGCAGAAACAAGTCCCTTTCCGGTGGGGCGATTCCGAACAGGAGGCGTTCAAGATCCTCACGGATGCCTTCATGCAGGAGCCGATCCTCAAGCACCCAGACCCTCACCGCCCTTTTGTTGTGGAGGCGGACGCGTCCGACATTGCCGTGGGTGCCGTCTTGCTCCAGACCCGGGAAGATGGCGGCCATCTCTTCCCTTGCGCTTATTATTCCCGGAAATTAACCTCATCGGAGCGCAATTATACGATCTGGGAGAAGGAGTTGCTGGCCATCAAGGCGGCTTTCGAGACCTGGCGGCACCACCTCGAGGGGGCTCGTCATCAAGTGGAGGTGCGCACAGACCATAAGAACCTGGAGTTCTTGCAGACGGCCAGGAAGCTCAACCAGCGCCAGATACGCTGGTCGTTCTTTTTCTCCCGCTTCAATTTTCGCATTACGTACATCCCGAGTGGCCGGAATCAGCAGGCGGACGCGCTGTCCCGCAAGCCGGAATACGCCCAAGCCCAGGAACCGCTGCCACCCCGGACGGTCCTGCCCGTCGAGTCCTTTGCAGCTACCCAGGATCCCGTGGACCTCCGAGGACAGATCCGGGAGGCGCAGCGACACGACGCCTACGCGGCACAACGGAGGCAGGAGATAGGGCCTGAGTCCCCTTGGACGTTTTCGGACGACCTCCTCCGTTTCCGGGACCTGCTCTACGTTCCTGCCGGTCCGCTCCGTGGCCTGATCCTGCAGCAGTGCCACGACAGCCCTGCGGCTGGCCACTTCGGCCTTTTCAAGACTCTGAACCTGGTGGCTCGGACTTTTTGGTGGCCCCGACTCCGTGATGACGTCCAGGCCTATGTGACGTCTTGTGTTCGCTGTCGCCAGGCCAAGTACGCCCCTGGAGCGCCGCCGGGCCTGCTGCAGCCCTTGCCGACGCCTGAGAGACCCTGGGGGGCCGTCTCTATGGACTTCCTCATGGACTTGCCCCCGTCCGCCGGCTTCACGACCGTGTTCGTAGTGGTCGATATGCTGACCAAAATGGCACATTTCATCCCGTCGCGGGTTGCCGACAGCTCGTGCCACGGCCCGCATGTTTATCCAGCATGTTTTCCGCCTGCATGGTCTGCCGGATCGGGTCGTGTCGGATCGGGGAGCCCAGTTCACGGCCCAGTTCTGGAAGGGTCTGATGGCGGCCCTGGAGGTCCAAGTCTGCCTCTCGTCAGCGCATCATCCGGAGACTGACGGGGGCACTGAAAAAGTCATCGGCATCCTTGAACAGTACCTGCGCTGTTTTGTCAACCAGCAGCAGGACAACTGGGCGGAATACCTTGCCGTGGCCGAGTTTGCTTTTAACAACTCTCAGCACACCTCCACGCACGCCTCTCCGTTCCTCGCCAACTTTGGTTACCACCCCCGTTTCTTCCCGCTCACGCTCCTAGACTCTCCTGTTCCTGTGGCAGAGGAATTCCTGTCCGAGCTCCAGGCCGTTCACCAACTGGTCAAACGCTCGTTGAATAAAGCCAAGGAAGATTACAAGAGGGTCGCGGACCGCTCCCGGCGAGCAACTCCACCTCTGGCGGTCGGGGATCGTGTCTGGCTGTCCACGAAGCATCTCCCCTCCGACCGACCGGCTCGCAAGCTTGACCACCGCTTCTTGGGTCCGTTCCCGGTGGAAGCGGTCATTAACCCCGTGGCCTACCGGTTGACGTTGCCCCGCTCTCTCAGGATCCACCCCGTCTTCCATCGGTCCCTCCTTGTTCCCGAACGTCCTGCCTGTCCGCTCCGCCCTCCCGCTCCGCCTCAGCCTGTGATCCGCACTCCCGCTGACCCACCCGAATACGAAGTTGCCAGTATTCGGGATTCCCGCTGGATGAAGGGCCGGTTCCAGTACCTCATTGAGTGGAAGGGGTACGGCCCTGAAGACTTCACATGGGAGGATGCGACCGCCATGCATGCTCCGGATCTGGTCCGGGCCTTCCACGCTCAATTCCCGTCCCGGCCGCATCCGGACCGACAGACCCGGGGGAAGGGCCCTGCGGTGAGGGATAGTGTTGTGCCTTGGCCGCGTCCGGCGCCGAGTCTGGAGGATCCGGAGGACGCGGAGCCGCTCATGGTGCAGCAGTACCAGCCTATGTGCCTGGCACCAGAGACGGCTGGTGATGAGGACTCGGTGCCAGAGCAGGACGATCTCCCAGGACCTTCTGCACCTGCGCAGCAGAGTTCTTCATCAGGAGATGAAGAACTCATGCTGAATGCCAGAGCACGCAGAGCAGCCAGAAGACAGGACTGGCTGAGTAAGCGTCGGTCCAATAGGAGGAAGCAGTGAGGGCTAATTGGGCCACGCCCTTCAGTGGCTATATTAGGCCATGGTAATTAGTGCTCATTGCTGAGAACAACAATTCACTGACCGTAGCATATCCAGAGTTTCGTTTCTACGTCTGTTTGGGAATCTTATCACCAGCTTCTGCCAGCTTTATTCCGGGAAGCCAGCCAAGTTGTTCAGATAAGAATTAATGAGTCTTGCTTTGAACTTTTGTCTGTGTGCTATTTAACCCTCACGTAACCCAAAGAACCTTATTCCTGAAGACTTTCCGTTTGTGTTGTTTTGGACTTCTAAACCCTCTGAGTTTTACTAAGAAACTTTATTAGTAAAAGGAACCTTTTTGTTTGCCTCCCAACGACTGTGTGTGTGTGTTTCTGGGGGGTTGCGGTGCTGGGTCACAACAATCGCCTTCCACCTCACCCTCCTCTCCCATGCCTCGCAGCCAAGGCGGGCAGCCACCATGGAACCGGGACAGAAGCAGCTGTAAGGGAGAAGCGGAGCCCCCCTCCCCAGCCTCCCGAGGAAGAAGACGATAGAGAGCGAGAGCGGCTCGCCCCCGACCTTCCTCCTCGCTCCGCCACGCAGAGGCCCCCCCGCTCCGTGAGGTAATTGTCCAGGGCCATTTTAACGTGGCTGGCCGGATGGCCCCGGGGCTCTTTCGCTGAGGCGCTTGGAAAATGGGGGTATGTGTCTGTGCTTGGTGCTCGAGGCTGGGGGGCGAGATTGAGTGAATGGCCAGGTGGGTTCCCCCTCAGGGAGGGGGGAGGCGGTTTTTGAACCCACGGGGGGGTTTGCTCCTGTTGGCCAGGAGGATCTTTCCCTCCTTTCCTCATCCGGATTCCATTTCTTCTCCCCCCCCAGCTGCCTTTCTTTGGTTTTGGCCCTTAGGGGTTCCTGGGTGGGCGCGTGGACCGGGGACGCAGTGCCGCATGGGCGGACTGAGCGCAGCCGCACTGGCTTTGGCGGCTGTTGCCTTATCCCGACCCCTGGCTGAGTTGGGGGATTGTTTGTGCTGCTCCGGATCTTGTCCGTTGGTTTGGGGGCTTGGAAGCGAAGGTGTGTGCCCCGAAATAGGCAGCGGCGGGGGGGGGGGGGAGTGAGTCGCCATGGCAACCAAAGCTGCCACCTTGGGGGTGTGTGGTCAGGAAGTTGCCCCTGCCTTTTAAAGATGGGGCCACCCCTAGCGGGGTTGGGATGTGGGTGGGGTGGTTGCAGAAGGCACCAGCGTGTGCCAGGGACCGACCCCTTGGTGGTTATCATTTTGATCGTCTGGGAATAGGGGTCATTTGGGGGGGCATGAAGAGTGGTTCGTGTTATCTTGAGGTCCTATTCAAAGGGGGGGGGGAGTTCTTGGTGTACTTTTGATTGCATCTTTCTTCTGTTTTGTATATCCGTTGTGGTCTATTGCCTTCTTAGGTCTTGATTTTGAACTTTTAAAATCTTTAAATGTTATTTTTTATTGGTCAGGGTGGCTGGCTGCTGCCCGGAGCGTGAGGCTGGCAGCAGGAGGAGGAGGGGGCGGTTGCGCAAGCTGGGCGGCTCACTCCTCTGTGGTCCTGCTGGCTGGCTGGCTGCTGCCCGGAGTGTGAGGCTGGCAGCAGGAGAAGGAGGCGGTTGCGCATGCGCAGTGGATTTGCACATGCGCAGTGCAGGCGCGTGCATGGTGCGGGCACGTGCATGGTGCGGGCGCATGCATGTGTAGGTGTGGGTGCGCATGCACAGGGGGGCACACATTGCATTGTGGGTACTGGCACGCGGGAGTGCTGGTGGGTACGCGCGCGTGTACTTTTGGCACGCCGGGACAAAAATGTTCGCCACCGCTGGTATAGTATATAGAAAGTAGCTTTGAACAAAAATAAAACAAAACATTTATACAATGTATCTATTAATGTTAACAGCTTCCCATTTATCATAACTTTTGCGGGAACTTTCATATCTTGAGATTCCTTAGGAAAAATAGGTGAAATTTCTTTTGGAATACATTGACCTTACAATATATAAATCAGCGGTGGGTTGCTCCCGGTTAGAACCGGTAGCAGCAGCGGTGGGAGGCTCCGCCCACCTGCCCGGGACACTTCTGCGCATGTGTAGAAGTGTTGCGCACACGCGCAAACCGGTAACAAACTAATTCAGAACCCACTACTGATATAGATGTAGTGCCAGACGCTATAGTATGAAAAGTTTAAGGCACAGCCAAGTCAAATATTAAATATAACTTCATTTCATGTTCGTTCAATGCAATACAATGTAATTGAATTTGCATTCAGTAAGGTATTTAATAATGTTCCTATTTCTGTAACATTAATAATTATGATTTGTGAGTTACTAAAATCAAAATTTAAGTCAAAACTTAACACCCTTGAAGGCCCTTAGGGAGTGTCTGTTGTCTTTGGGCATGAAGTTATGTGTCAGTATTTTATATAGATACACTGAATTCTGTATTATATAGAATTAAAATCATCTTTATTTTTAGTTGATCATTTTTTAATTTGTTACAGTAGTCCATGAGTCAGATGCAAAATAAGTGTATAAGCGCATATAAGTATAAATTATTATCATATTACTTGATAATGTACACACATATAAATGATGCAAGAGTTGTTACCACTCAAGTTGCTTATTGAACTATTTTATCTGGTATTAAACTGTACTGTGCACTATACTTTTATATATTTTATTTCATAAGGTAATCACATTTTCTTTTAGATTTTTTCTTCTAGAACTATTGTTTATATAGTTTATATATATGTACTATTGTCTGTTTTGAAACACTGAAATAAAAAAAATGTTGCTAGTCAAATTATTTTTGGGTAGCTTTGTTTTATATATTTCAGTTGAGTAATAAAATCAAGATTTCCACTAAATGCTAAATTGCCATGCTTTTGTCTGACACACACAAATCTTTCAGTCATATGGACTATTGAGATAGGATCCATACTTCGGATAGGATCCATATTTTGTGATATTATTATCTTAACATTTTAAGACACCTCTGTGAATGAAATAACCAAAACAACATAATTTTGATATATGAAGAATCATTAAGATACAAGCCATTCTTTCCCAGAATCAGCTAACAATTGTTATACTGATTTAAATAATTCAGTTGTATTATTCTGGGAATGCTAGCATAAAAAAACTCTATACAATGAAGATGTTAGTTGAAAATTCATTCACTTAAAGAAATATAATTTATTGTTTTAAAATATCTAGAAAGATTTTATACCATTTCATATGTCAGCCATGTTCAAATTATTCATCTAATGCTTACTTTATGAATCAAATTCAAGAAGAATATATTTATGTTCTAGTACAAAGCCGTAGCTATTTTTTCCAATGTCTGATAGTAATTAAATAAAAAAATATAGAGAGTATATATTTCATTTTTTAATATGCATGAAAGAAAATCAAATTGAAATTTTTAAAGAGTCAAATGCCAAACAGTATTTATTATATTTATTGGAAATACTGTCACAGGAGAAAAAGGATTTATACTGTGTATCAATATTCTATTGCATATTTGCCCTATAAATCAGGATCCAATGTATCATTTTCAGTTTCTTATTAGGCCATAATATGAAGCTTCTAATCATATCTATAAAATTTTACCAAATCACACACTTTTTATATATGAATAATTTCCTCTGTTGATCAACCAGTTTGCAAACACATCAGATATTTCATGATAGGTTAGACATTTAATTTCATGCATCATTCTACAAATGAAAACTCTTGCTCCAAACTTAAATGGAATAGTAAGTCGGTTTCAGTCAATTTAAAGCAAATACTGTATATTAGTGTTGAATACAAAGTTTAGATGTTCTTTGTGCAAGGCTCGTGGTATTGCTGATATTTATACAACTATTTCCTTTTTTTGCATTTAGCTTAAGGATTGTTATGGTTCCTCCCTCCCTCCTTCCCTCTTCCTTTAAAATTATCACCTCTCACTTTTTGAAAATTTAATGTCCATCCAACCACAGCTTTCTCAGTCTTCCATTTCCTCTCAATTCACTCTTTCATGTGCTTGATTTGCAATTTAATCCCCATTCATACTATCCAACTTGATGTAATTCATTTATATAGGTCATTCAGTTTTGTATTCAATACGCAATCATTCCATGCTTATGTATTCTTGACCTGATTTCTTCTTAGTTTAGTTAAGAAGCACATCCATTTCTATTTCATTGATCTTACTTTTATGTTTCTCATGACATATATAATAATAATAATAGAGTTGGAAGGGACCTTGGAGGTCTTCTAGTCCAACCCCCTGCTTACGCAGGAAACCCTACACTACTTCAGACAGATGGTTATCCAACATCTTCTTAAAAACGTCCAGTGTTGGAGCATTCACAACTTCTGGAGGCAAGCTGTTCCACTGATTTATTGTTCTAACTGTCAGGAAATTTCTCCTTAGTTCTAAGTTGATTCTCTCTTTGTTTAGTTTCCATCCATTGCTTCTTGTTTTACCCCCAGGTGCCTTGGAGAATAGTTTGACTCCCTCTTCTTTGTGGCGACCCCTGAGATATTGGAACACTGCTATCATGTCACCCCTGATCCTTCTTTTCATTAAACTA
The DNA here is from genome assembly GCA_023053685.1 of Diadophis punctatus similis. Taxonomy (NCBI): domain Eukaryota; kingdom Metazoa; phylum Chordata; class Lepidosauria; order Squamata; family Dipsadidae; genus Diadophis; species Diadophis punctatus. The sequence goes on along the minus strand of JALIGW010000006.1, from coordinate 15,105,766 downwards.
GACATACCCAGTCCTTACTTCTATATAACAAGATGTGCAGAAGCCATTTTCAGTTCTTTGGTAAAAGATCATTCCTAACAATAGATCAGGTACCACTCAGTACTTTTCTACCAGTATTTACAATCCTTACATTTTCTTCATCTAGTTTTTGCCTTTTAAGTAAACTTTCAATCAAGGCTCCAATTGCTCATTTTTTCACCATTTATGTACACTCAATTTTTCCTTCAAACACTATAGTTTTGGTTTTGACCAATTAGAGTTCAGGTACATATTCATCTATCATAATGCAATCTAACAATTTAAATGCAAATAATTTGGATTAACAACATGGGATCATCTTCATCATTTAACAAATACATCCATATTCACAATCTCAGAAGAATTTCTTCTACATAAATGAGACATTCTCCTCTTTATTTTCTCTTCCTGCTGCTAATTTCTATTTTCATGCTATTTTGTTTCATTTCTTTCCTTTTGCTCTGTTATAACAGAATAACAGAGTTAGAAGAGATCTTGATTGACTTCGAGTACAATACTCTGCACAAGTAGGAGACCCTATATCATAACAAATGTCTGTCCAAACACTTCTTAAAAACTTGCCAGTGATGAAGTACCCACAACTTCTGAAGGCAAGCCATTCCACTGGTTAATTATTCTCGCTGTTAGGAAATTTCTCCTTAGTTTTAGGTTGCTTCTCTCCTTGATTAGTTTCCATTGATTGTTTCTTGTATTACCTTTTGGTGCTTTGGAAAATAGGTTGCCTCCCTTCTTTTTTGTGGCAGTCTCTCAAATGTTGGAACACTGCCATCATGTTACTACCCTTAGTCCTTCTTTTCATTACTACACTAGACAAAACCAATTCCTAAAACTATTCTTCATATGCTTTGGCCTCCAGCTAAACTGACATTTTCACTTTTTTGTATATATTCCTCAACTTCACTTCACAGGATCAAACCACTTTCCAAACTATTATACTCTTCTTTTTTCTTAATTACATAAGACAAACAACATATGCTCACATATGTATTTCTTCACAACTTCTTCCTCTTATATTCCAAGATACAGTCTTCTACATGCCATGGTCATCACAAAATCGGCCCATATTGATCTGTACTTCATTCACAGCTTTGGTCCATCAAGTTTTCACATTACTTTTTTATTTAGTAAAACGAAGAAAGTACAGGTCAGTTCACTAGTCTTAGTTGTAGCCATGACATATTCATCACCAGCAGTAAGGATGGCACTAGTGTTTTTTTTTTCCTACATTATGTGCAATATGTAAAAAGTGTATCCAATGTTGTATTTGATCCCAGGCATGTTCAAAGTATACTTTGGATCTGTAGAGATTCTCTGTTATCTAGGTCATGGTTATCCCAAAGGTGCTTTTTCAGGAGGCAACTGGACTTTCTTGTTTTTTCTGACTGAGAATCTCTACAGATTTGTAGCTATACAGTTTGGGATGAATACCCTTTGAATGGTGTGAGAGTAGGAATGGATTTCCAGAGAAAAAATTTCAAACTACAGGAACCAGAAGCACTACTTATGTGACCCTGAGGACACAGATAAACCTCCAAGTGCTTCAATGACCCTCTAAAAGGATGCAAATGACCAGCTGTCTGCAAGGAATCTAAATCCTTACATTCCCCACTATCCTGTTAGAGCTGAAGAAGCTTCTTGGATGAGAAGCAAAATGTCTTCAAAGAAAAAAACACAAGAAAGTCCAGCTGCCTCCTAAAAAGCACCTTTGGGATATACTTTGGATCCAAGCCTCCAATCTAGAGACTATCTTGGAAACCAATACAATAGCACTAGCAATAGCATTTAGACTTATATACCGCTTCATAGTGCTTTACAGCCCTCTCTAAGCGGTTTACAGAGTTCAGCATATTGCCCCCAACAATCTGGGTCCTCATTTTACCGACCTCAGAAGGATGGAAGGCTGAGTCAACCTTGAGCCTGGTGAGATTTGAACAGCTGAACTGCTGAACTAGCAGTCAGCTGGTGTAGCCTGCAGTAGCTGCATTTAACCACTGAGCCACCTTGGCTCCCAATACATTGTTGCCTGTATCCTAAAAGCTATGAGATACGGTACATGCAGCATATGGACATCCTCTCAAAATGAGAACAGTGTTTGGTATTCAACTGATTTTCATTTCACTGTATGATACTGAGTGTATTAGTCAAAAGGCATATCATCTAAAATGAATATAGAAAAAAAATCACTTAATATGTGCAACTTTAATTTTAATGTAGATTTATTAATTTACTTTACATTTATTCTTCTATTGCAAAGTAGAATTAAGGCTCCTGCATTTAACAAACTCTAGGAAAATGTTGAATGAATTTACATTGAATATGGAAAGATGTGTTCTCAAAAGACTAAATTCTTATTTTTCCCCCCTTAGTACACAATATGTTGGTATCTCAATACAGTCACAATAAAGTGTCAAGATAAGTAATCATCTCTATCACTATTATAAGAAGTTTTAGTTCAGAATAAATGTAGTTTTATAGATAATAAAAGATTACTAGAATCCTTGAGGGAATTCACTTCAGTCAATGACTCATCATAGGAATCAGAATTAAAATATCCACACAAGTCTCTAATCAGTTTTTAGAAGGCATCCACCACCTGTTTAGGGAATTGGTTCAATTTTATACTGCTCTTGCCACTAGGATTTTTTTCCCCTAACATGAAAAACAAAAAACAAAAACCAGAACATGCTATCTTGTAAATTATTAATTCATGTCTTTCACTCTGGCATAACAGATTTCAAGTTGTTGTCTTCTCCAGTGTGGCATTTCTTTGAGCACTGGAAGAGTTCTTTTATACTGTATTTGAAGGTTAAACTTACCTAGCTACTTCATTATTGTCATTTGGCCTTAGTTTCCAGGCCCTTTATCATTTTTATTGCCATTATTTAACATGTTCTAATGTTTAAGTTTGTTTCTTAGAATATACGTATATCGTGTCTTCCAGGATTCAAGAATGGTTACAGGAACTGGGCATGGCTAGTCTAGCAAAGAGAAGGACCAGGGGAGACATGATAGCAGTGTTCCAATATTTAGAGAGTGCCACAGAGAGGATGGAGGTCAAGCTATTTTACAAAGCACCTGAAGGCCAGATAAGGAATAATGGATGGAAACTGATCAAGGAGAGATTCAACCTAGAAATAAGGAGAATTTTTCTGACAGTGAGAACAATCAACCAATGGAACAGCTTGCCTTCGGAAGTTGTGGGAGCTTCATCACTGGAGGCTTTCAAGAAGAGATTGGACTGCCATTTGTCAGAGATGGTGTAGGGTTTCCTGCTTGGGCAGGGAGTTGGACTAGATGACCTGCAGTACAAGGTCCCTTCCAACTCTGTTAATCTGTTATCTGTTTACAGTGTAATCTGTCTGACCTGAAATTTAAACTTATTCACATATATGGAAACCTCTGTATCTCAAAAGCTACCCTAAACCTGTTCATTCATTTATATACCGGTACTGTTGCACTTCTTCATTTCAGCCTTACTACGGTACTTCAATTTATATTGTAAATTTGTAGTAAATACCATACTCCAAGGAACCAATACAATTATCCTGAAGGCAATATCTGGGATGATGAGCAATTATGTTTTAATTAATGTTAAATGTTAACTAGAGCAGGGGTCTCCAACCTTGGCAACTTTAAGACTTGTGGACTTCAACTCCCAGAGTTCCTCATCCAGCTTTGCTGACTGAGGAACTCTGGGAGTTGAAGTCCACAAGTCTTAAAGTTGCCAAGGTTGGAGACCCCTGAACTAGAGTACGCGGAGACCTCTACCACTGTTTCCAGCATGGAAGCTGAGATCCCACAAATCAGCTACTCAAGAATGATATTTATGAAAGGCTGAGCAATTCACACAGACAAGCAGCCACAAAGTTATTCCATACACACATCTTCCCCTCCCTTCCAAAAAAGAACCAGTTTGTAAGTGTTTACGTAACTCACATAGAACAGGTTGGTATTTTATTACAGTGCAATAATATTTCAAAAACTACGTATACATAGGAAAAGGCAAATTCTATTTTGCCATTTTCATTAGATAATGGTAACACAAAACTTCTGGGCCATGGTCTCCTGTATTGTGTACCTTATGAATTAATTTGTAAAGATCACATTGATTTTCTGATTTTTAGGGAAGAGTGAACTTTTTTCTTCCTGAGCCCAGTAGCAGATTTAGAAAATGCTTTCTGATGGAGAGAACAATATTTCTAGGGTAAAATCAAACTCAAATACCCAAAATTCCAAGCCTACCAATTAAGAAAAAAAAACTAAAGATAGCAATAGCAATAGCACTTAGACTTATATACCGCTTCATAGTGCTTTACAGCCCTTTCTAAGTGGTTTACAGAGTTCAGCATATTGCCCCCAACAATCTAGGTCCTCATTTTACCGACCTCAGAAGGATGGAAGGCTGAGTCAACCTTGAGCCCGTGAGATTTGAACAGCTGAACTGCTGAACTAGCAGTCAGCTGAAGTAGATTGCAGTGCTGCTTTTAACCACTGCACCACTTCGGCTCCTAAGATATATTAGCTGATGGAAAGAGAATAAAAGAAAAATGCAAATCACTATCCAACATTGAAATTGCTTAAAATATAATGGTAGCAAATTTCACCAGCAGAAAACAAAAATTCATAGACACCCATACTAGCTACATATGTTTGAAGAAGATTACTGAATTAGTGCACTGTTTCTCTTTTAAACAGAAGCAATCCACTGGATTCATTCCTTGATACATACGCTAAGAGAATGTACATACTTGGGTAGATTTAGATTTATTATTAGAGTTGGAAGGGACCTTGTAGGTCATCTAGTCCAACCCCCTGTTCAAGCAGGAGTTCCTACACCATTTGAGACAGATGGCAGTCCAGTCTCCCCTTGAAGGTCGCAAGTGTTGGGGCTCTCACAACCTCCGCTGGCAAGCTGTTCCGCTGGTTGATCGCTGTCACCATCAGAAAATTTCTCCTCACTTCCAGGTTGAATCTCTCCTTGGTCAGCTTCCATCCATTATTCCTTGTTTGGCTTTCTGGTGCCATAGAGAACAGCCTGACCCCCTCCTCTCTGTGGCATCCCCTCAAGTATTGGAACACTGCTATCATGTCACTCCTGGTCCTTCTCTTCGCCAGACTGGCCAAGCTCAGTTCCTGCAGCCGCTCTTTGTATGTTTTATTTTCCAAACCCTTTATCATCCTGGTTGCTCTCTTCTGCACTTTCTCTAGGGTTTCAATGTCTTTTTTGTAGTGTGGTGACCAAAACTGGATGCAGTACTCTAGGTGTGGTCTGACCAAGGCTTTATAGAGTGGTACTAGTACCTCTCTGGTCCTTGATTGTATCCCTCTATTTATGCTCAGGACTACGTTGGCCTTTTTGGCTGCTGCTGCACACTGCTGGCTCATATTTAGTTGGCTGTCTACCAAGACTCCAAGATCCCTCTCTCAATCGCTGCTATTGAGTGTGGTTTCGCCCAGTTTGTATGTGTATTTTTGATTCTTCTTACTTAGGTGCAGACTCCAAGATCCCTCTCGCAATCGCTGCTATTGAGTGTGGTTTCACCCAGTTTGTATGTGTATTTTTGATTCTTCTTACCTAGGTGTAGAATTTTACTTTTCTCCGTGTTAAATTTCATTTTATTGGTTTGGGCCCAGTGTTCGAGTCTGTCAAGGTCCCTCTGGATTTTGAGTCTGTCTTTTTGGGGTGTTTGCTACTCCTGCCAGCTTGGTGTCATCTGCAAATTTGGTTAGTTCTCCTGCTATTCCCTCATCTAGGTCATTTATGAAGATATTAAAGAGTACTGGGCCTAGGACGGAACCTTGTGGTACCCCACTGCTTACTTCTCTCCATGTGGACTTAGAGCCATTGAGGACTACTCGCTGGGTACGGTTGGTCAGCCAGTTGTTAATCCATCTGGTTGTGTAGCTGTAGCTAGATCATGGATAGCCTTTTTTTTTACTAGCACGTAACTTCTGGGGGAATTGCTGGACCACTGCTGCTTTTACTCTCCATCTAGCTTGCTTCCCACATGCTTGCTGCCAGTCCACTGGCTGCCTCCTTACCAAGAACAAGATGAATCACAGAATTAGTTTCCATTTAAAAATTCCCCAGTGTGGCCTGTTCTTGCCAACAGCAGTTATACGGAACAAAAATGAATAATGTTTCTTTTCCTCCAAATCTCTTTTCACTTCTATTCAGGCAGTAATTCCCCCTAATTCTTCAGAGCATTTTCTTTGCGGTTTATAGTCTTGTGGATCATTCATTTCAAGAATAAAATCAGAACTCTTCGGAAACAATAAAGCTTCAGTGCTTATATGCAAAGATTGCTTTATGTGCTTGACAACTACAATGCAATATTAATAAAAACTGATAACAAACTTAATATTCAACAAACACAAATATATTTAACAAACTCCAGTTGGAAAAATATTATCATGAAAATAATGTGTGTTTAAACTGTGTGGACAATTTTCCAAAGATGCTTTTTATAGGAATCGATATCCAATAGTTACAGTCTGCTACTTGGAAATACAGCAGATTCAAATTGGAAAGCTAGAGTGCCCCATAGAGCTGATCTTGCTGAAACTGTGCAATGATTGTTGGGAAAAAACAGTAATAAAATAGTAGAAAGAAAATCAGATTATCGGTCTTAATGTGAGAGGAAGGAAAGAAAATGCTGTCAGGACTCTGTTCAAGATTTTGGTACAATGGCCTATATCAGTGATGGCATACCTTTTGTTGATTGGGTGCCAAAAGGGTGCGTGCATGCACGATAGCGTGTGTGTGCATGCCCACACCCATAATGCAATGCCCTCCCCCACGCATGCTCACACAACCCCCCCACAATGCCCCAACCCCCCCGCAATGTCCCACCAGAAGCCGGAGGCTTTCTTGAAGCCTGTGGATGGCAAAAAATGGACCCAACGGGCCTACTGGAAGTTCAGAAATGAACTTCCCGTAGCCCTGTTGGGCTGTTTTTTGCAATCCCCAGGCTCCGGAGGCTTCCTGAAGTCTGGGGAGGGCGAAAAACAGCCCAACGGGCCTACCGGAAGTTCATTTCTGAATTTCTGGTAGGCCTGTTGGGTCTGTTTTTCACCATCCCCAGGCTCCAGAGGCTTTCCTGAAGCCTGGTGAGGGTAAAAATGCCCACACCCTCTGGAAGGCTGAAAATCAGCTGGACAGAGCGCACATGCGCACTGGAGCTGATATAACGCATGCGCAATGCAAAAAAATCTGAAAAATTTTAAAAAATTAAAAAGCAAAAAACAAGATGGCTGTTGTGACACAGCACCGCAACCCCCCAGAAACACACACACACAGTCGTTGGGAGGCAAACAAAAAGGTTCCTTTTACTAATAAAGTTTCTTAGTAAAACTCAGAGGGTTTAGAAGTCCAAAACAACACAAACGGAAAGTCTTCAGGAATAAGGTTCTTTGGGTTACGTGAGGGTTAAATAGCACACAGACAAAAGTTCAAAGCAAGACTCATTAATTCTTATCTGAACAACTTGGCTGGCTTCCCGGAATAAAGCTGGCAGAAGCTGGTGATAAGATTCCCAAACAGACGTAGAAACGAAACTCTGGATATGCTGCGGTCAGTGAATTGTTGTTCTCAGCAATGAGCACTAATTACCATGGCCTAATATAGCCACTGAAGGGCGTGGCCCAATTAGCCCTCACTGCTTCCTCCTATTGGACCGACGCTTACTCAGCCAGTCCTGTCTTCTGGCTGCTCTGCGTGCTCTGGCATTCAGCATGAGTTCTTCATCTCCTGATGAAGAACTCTGCTGCGCAGGTGCAGAAGGTCCTGGGAGATCGTCCTGCTCTGGCACCGAGTCCTCATCACCAGCCGTCTCTGGTGCCAGGCACATAGGCTGGTACTGCTGCACCATGAGCGGCTCCGCGTCCTCCGGATCCTCCAGACTCGGCGCCGGACGCGGCCAAGGCACAACACTATCCCTCACCGCAGGGCCCTTCCCCCGGGTCTGTCGGTCCGGATGCGGCCGGGACGGGAATTGAGCGTGGAAGGCCCGGACCAGATCCGGAGCATGCACGGCGGTCGCATCCTCCCATGTGAAGTCTTCAGGGCCGTACCCCTTCCACTCAATGAGGTACTGGAACCGGCCCTTCATCCAGCGGGAATCCCGAATACTGGCAACTTCGTATTCGGGTGGGTCAGCGGGAGTGCGGATCACAGGCTGAGGCGGAGCGGGAGGGCGGAGCGGACAGGCAGGACGTTCGGGAACAAGGAGGGACCGATGGAAGACGGGGTGGATCCTGAGAGAGCGGGGCAACGTCAACCGGTAGGCCACGGGGTTAATGACCGCTTCCACCGGGAACGGACCCAAGAAGCGGTGGTCAAGCTTGCGAGCCGGTCGGTCGGAGGGGAGATGCTTCGTGGACAGCCAGACACGATCCCCGACCGCCAGAGGTGGAGTTGCTCGCCGGGAGCGGTCCGCGACCCTCTTGTAATCTTCCTTGGCTTTATTCAACGAGCGTTTGACCAGTTGGTGAACGGCCTGGAGCTCGGACAGGAATTCCTCTGCCACAGGAACAGGAGAGTCTAGGAGCGTGAGCGGGAAGAAACGGGGGTGGTAACCAAAGTTGGCGAGGAACGGAGAGGCGTGCGTGGAGGTGTGCTGAGAGTTGTTAAAAGCAAACTCGGCCACGGCAAGGTATTCCGCCCAGTTGTCCTGCTGCTGGTTGACAAAACAGCGCAGGTACTGTTCAAGGATGCCGATGACTTTTTCAGTGCCCCCGTCAGTCTCCGGATGATGCGCTGACGAGAGGCAGACTTGGACCTCCAGGGCCGCCATCAGACCCTTCCAGAACTGGGCCGTGAACTGGGCTCCCCGATCCGACACGACCCGATCCGGCAGACCATGCAGGCGGAAAACATGCTGGATAAACATGCGGGCCGTGGCACGAGCTGTCGGCAACCCGCGACAGGGGATGAAATGTGCCATTTTGGTCAGCATATCGACCACTACGAACACGGTCGTGAAGCCGGCGGACGGGGGCAAGTCCATGAGGAAGTCCATAGAGACGGCCCCCCAGGGTCTCTCAGGCGTCGGCAAGGGCTGCAGCAGGCCCGGCGGCGCTCCAGGGGCGTACTTGGCCTGGCGACAGCGAACACAAGACGTCACATAGGCCTGGACGTCATCACGGAGTCGGGGCCACCAAAAAGTCCGAGCCACCAGGTTCAGAGTCTTGAAAAGGCCGAAGTGGCCAGCCGCAGGGCTGTCGTGGCACTGCTGCAGGATCAGGCCACGGAGCGGACCGGCAGGAACGTAGAGCAGGTCCCGGAAACGGAGGAGGTCGTCCGAAAACGTCCAAGGGGACTCAGGCCCTATCTCCTGCCTCCGTTGTGCCGCGTAGGCGTCGTGTCGCTGCGCCTCCCGGATCTGTCCTCGGAGGTCCACGGGATCCTGGGTAGCTGCAAAGGACTCGACGGGCAGGACTGTCCGGGGTGGCAGCGGTTCCTGGGCTTGGGCGTATTCCGGCTTGCGGGACAGCGCGTCCGCCTGCTGATTCCGTCCACTCGGGATGTACGTAATGCGAAAATTGAAGCGGGAGAAAAAGAACGACCAGCGTATCTGGCGCTGGTTGAGCTTCCTGGCCGTCTGCAAGAACTCCAGGTTCTTATGGTCTGTGCGCACCTCCACTTGATGACGAGCCCCCTCGAGGTGGTGCCGCCAGGTCTCGAAAGCCGCCTTGATGGCCAGCAACTCCTTCTCCCAGATCGTATAATTGCGCTCCGACGAGGTTAATTTCCGGGAATAATAAGCGCAAGGGAAGAGATGGCCGCCATCTTCCCGGGTCTGGAGCAAGACGGCACCCACGGCAATGTCGGACGCGTCCGCCTCCACAACAAAAGGGCGGTGAGGGTCTGGGTGCTTGAGGATCGGCTCCTGCATGAAGGCATCCGTGAGGATCTTGAACGCCTCCTGTTCGGAATCGCCCCACCGGAAAGGGACTTGTTTCTGCAGGAGTCGAGTGAGAGGCGCGGTCAGAGTGGCGAACCCCGGGATGAAGGTCCTATAATAATTTGCGAACCCCAGGAGTCGCTGAACGTCCTTCACCCGGCGCGGGGGTTGCCAGGTTTTCAGGGCCTCGACCTTGCCCCGGTCCATGGCGATGCCTTCTGGCGAAATCCGATGGCCCAGGAAATCCACAGTCGTCTGAAAAAACTGGCATTTCTCTAATTTCGCGTATAGCTGGTGGTCTCTCAACCGCTGCAGGACTTGACGGATATGTTGGATGTGGCTGCTCCGGGACGTAGAATAAATCATAATATCGTCCAGGTACACGACAACGAACTGGTCCAGCAAATCTCTAAAGATGTCGTTCATGAAATGCTGGAACACAGCCGGAGCGTTGGTCAAGCCGAACGGCATGACCGTATACTCAAAATGACCGTAGCGGGTTCCGAACGCCGTCTTCCACTCGTCCCCCTCACGAACACGCACCAAATTGTAAGCGCCACGTAAGTCCAATTTGGTGAAGATGGTCGCCGAGCGGAGGCGTTCCATCAACTCCGGGATGAGGGGCAATGGGTACTGGTTACGCACTGTGATGGCATTCAACTTGCGATAATCGCAGCACAGGCGCAAGTCCCCGGTTTTCTTCTTGACGAAGAGGACGGGGGCAGACAAGGGCGATGAGGAGGGTCGGATGAAACCCCTGGCCAGGTTTTTATCGATAAAGTCCCGCAGTGCGGCCAGTTCGGGTTCTGACATGGAATAGAGGCGGCCCACAGGGAGCGGAGCGTTGGGAATCAGATCCACAGGGCAATCGTAGGGCCGGTGCGGGGGCAACTGGTCCGCCTCCTTTTCGCTAAACACATCAGCGAAGTCTGCAAACTCAGCTGGGAGTGAAATGTCCGGAGGGTCAGGTACCGCGCCCGCACAAACCTGGCGCGTATGGTCCACACACTGGAGACTCGGGAAGGCAATGAAGTTCTGGGACCATACAACCTGAGGGTCGTGGGTGCGCAGCCACGCCAGTCCGAGAACCAAAGGGAAATGGAGTCCCGACGTCACGTAAAACTGGATGGCCTCCTCGTGCCGTCCAATGCAAAGGCGCACCGGCTGCGTGATGGCCTTAATTGGACCGGACAGCAACACCCGGCCATCGATTGTTTCCACCCTCATCGGCGGGTCCACGGGGCACAGGGGAACGGCAAGATGCTGGGCGAACGCCTCGTCAATGAAATTGGTGGTTGCCCCGGAGTCCACCAAAGCGTGTGCGGAGACGCCGCGGTCCCGGTGGTCAATAAAGACCTTGGTGTCCAAGAGCAGATGCCGCGGAGGACCGGGATCCACGTCAGCTGAGCCGGAGTCCTTCGGTGTGCATGCCCGACCCAGCGTCTCCGCTAGGCCGGGCGCTGGCCGTTTCCCGACGGCGATGGCTGGGACGGTGGAGCAGGACCAGAAGCGGTGGGCCCCCGACCCTTCCTAGGGCACGAGCGAGCGAAATGGCCCGGGTCGCCGCAATACAAACACAACCCCCCTGCCCTGCGTCTGTCCTTTTCCGCGCCGGTCAAGCGGGGCCGAACAGCGCCAAGGTCCATAGGCTCGTCACGGGGAGCCGGGGCCGACGGAAGTCCACGGGGAACAGGAGGTGCCTGAGCAGCGCGACGTGGAGCCAGAACAGCGGGGACGTCAGGTGGCGCGAGAGGCGCCGGAGCAGCACGGCGTGCGTTCCTCGCTTGCAACCGGGCATCAATTTTCAAGCAGAGCCGCACCAGTTCTTGGGTGGTTGCAGGAATGTCCACGCGTGCCAGCTCATCCTGGATGCTGTCTGCCAAGCCCTCCTGGAAGGCATCCAACAACGCTGCCTCATTCCAGGCCGAGTCTTGGCTGAGGAGACGGAACTCACTGATGTATTCCCTGAGTGGTCTCCGGCCTTGCCTCAGCTGCCTTAATTGCCTGCACGCTGTCTGGGCCTTAATTGGATCCGCGAACATCTCCTCCAAATGAGTGCAGAAACGCCCAAAGTCCTGGAGGAGGGGACTGTTCTGGACCAGTAGAGGGGTGGCCCAACGTGCTGCATTTCCAGACAGCAGGCTAATTACAAACCCCACCTTGTCCCGGTCATGGGGGAAATCCTCTGGCCTCAGAGACATGAACAACTGGCACTGGCCCAGGAACGCCGGGAACATAGCCTCGTCACCATGGAACTTATCCGGCATGGCTATCGGGCAGCGTGTCCGTTGGGCTGGGGCCAACGCAGGAGCAGCTGCCAACTGATTTTGCTGCCTTGTTAACTGAGCGTTCATGATTGCCAGCTGCTGCCGAAGTTGAGCATTCTCGTCCTGAAGCTGCTCCATGATGCAATCTGGGCTTGTGTGTGGTCAGTTTGGGCTGAGAACAAACTGTTGTGACCCAGCACCGCAACCCCCCAGAAACACACACACACAGTCGTTGGGAGGCAAACAAAAAGGTTCCTTTTACTAATAAAGTTTCTTAGTAAAACTCAGAGGGTTTAGAAGTCCAAAACAACACAAACGGAAAGTCTTCAGGAATAAGGTTCTTTGGGTTACGTGAGGGTTAAATAGCACACAGACAAAAGTTCAAAGCAAGACTCATTAATTCTTATCTGAACAACTTGGCTGGCTTCCCGGAATAAAGCTGGCAGAAGCTGGTGATAAGATTCCCAAACAGACGTAGAAACGAAACTCTGGATATGCTGCGGTCAGTGAATTGTTGTTCTCAGCAATGAGCACTAATTACCATGGCCTAATATAGCCACTGAAGGGCGTGGCCCAATTAGCCCTCACTGCTTCCTCCTATTGGACCGACGCTTACTCAGCCAGTCCTGTCTTCTGGCTGCTCTGCGTGCTCTGGCATTCAGCATGAGTTCTTCATCTCCTGATGAAGAACTCTGCTGCGCAGGTGCAGAAGGTCCTGGGAGATCGTCCTGCTCTGGCACCGAGTCCTCATCACCAGCCGTCTCTGGTGCCAGGCACATAGGCTGGTACTGCTGCACCATGAGCGGCTCCGCGTCCTCCGGATCCTCCAGACTCGGCGCCGGACGCGGCCAAGGCACAACACTGGCGACCACATGCACAGTGCCGGAAACTCGGCTTCTGCACATGCTCAGAAGAAAAAAATGAATTCAAAAAAATTCAAAAAAAAAAATCCAAAGAAGAAGAAGCCGGAAACAACATAAGGACCGCATGTACAGTGCTGGAAACTCGGCTTCTGTACATGCTCAGAAGGAAAAAAACCTCAAATTTTTTTAAAAAAATTGAAAAAAAAGATGGCACCGCCCACGGACCAGCACCGACCGAACCGGTTCCGTGATGTCATCATGATGTCACCAGCAGGTCGCTACCAGTTCTGGCAAACCAGTCCGAACCGGGAGAAACCCAGCTCTGGGCTCCGTGTGCCATAGGTTCGCCATCACGGGCCTATATCAATAAAAAACTACATTCATTCTTGTTTGTATCTGTTTTCTGACCTGGCCTACCTCAACAGGCTGACAACGTGAAAGCAACTATGCTTTTCTTTAAAGAAGAATGTAGCGTTTTAACTGTATTATTCCTTCCTCTGAATAAAATAATAATATGGAAACTTTTAGGGGCATTGGACACATTTAGAATTTTCAAAGCACTTTGTGGGCATTAAAATGGCTTCCATGGGAGCTCTAATAATTGCAGAACAGTTATCATGATGAATGTAATCAAACATATATTAACCATTTTGCCAGTCCCTAGGATGTCCCTCTCACCCCCCTAAACACACACACACACACACACACACACACACACACACACACACACACACCTTACATTTATTCAACTCTTATGGTGCCTACATGGAATCCAGAAGCACTGAAGTTATGGAAAATGTCACATTTCCATTTTTATAAAATGGAAAGAAATATAGAGAATGAAAGAGAGAGAGAAAGAGAGGGAGACATAATTTATGGCTAATGTGTTTATTGTCCTGTTTTAGTTGGTTTTATATTAATATAGTCAACCCTCAGTAGGCAATTACAATTGACAAATAAGTAAATTACAAATCTGACCAGCCATTAAAATATGCAGAGGCTCTTGTGAAGATGTCCATGCTATCAGAAGTTTATCGTTCTAGTATGTAGGATCCTTTCTTCATGGAGTATATTTCCAGATCCTTCTGCCCACATTTAAAGAGCTATATTTGACTCAGCATTTAATTTGAATTTCTTTTCTGCATTTTTTTTTAAAAAGTGATTGCTTAAAAATGGTAGCTTACAGATTAGAAAGTGAGAAAAACTCAGATAAAGTTTATTTTTGAAGTTTTCATAAAGACCTTTAAAACAAAGTCTTCAGAAAAAGTTAACTCAGTTAGCGGACTTCTCTTTTTATAAGAGTTTATTTTCCTTTCTAGGCTGAAACCAAATAACAATATGATTAATCCTGCACTCTCTAGGGGCCTTTGAGTATACATGTTTTTGAAGAGCAGTCTCCCTCAGCTCCATTGCAAATAGCTTTTGAAATTGAGAGAACTTTGAAAAGCAATGCATGATACAACATAAAGGCGTGCTGTTAAAAGAGGGGAAATGTTTAAAAATTTCACAGCGTGTGTTCTTAAGTAGCATTTTGGAACCCAGCCATAATTCTTATTCATCTTTACAAAAAAAAAGAAATGCAAGCCTAGAATTCTAGATTTATAAGCTTACATTTTTTACTACCTCAAGTTTAACTTATCTAAATATTACATTTAAATCACACAAATCCAGAGTTGTAAAATTGGCAGTTTGGGAGCTTTTAATTATGTTTTATTACCTAAATTTAATTTATCATAGAACACAGTGAAAACTTGAACAACAATAAAAGTCAAGTATGCAATCTTATTGCATTTGTACACTGAAGAACCATTTACACTAGTAGTTTGACCAAGGATGATCATGAGTATCAAAATGATAATGTTTGGCCAAGGATAATCATAAATATCAGAATGATAATGTACTGCTTAATGTTAATTTACTCCTTATATCTATTAAAATTATCTAACTTCTTATATGTAACATTCTATATCTAACAAAATTCAATATTATTAAAACACAGAACCTTCCTCCTTCCTTCCTTCCTTCCTCCCTCCCTCCCTCCCTCCCTCTCTCCCTTCTCCCTCCTTCCTTCCTTCCTTCCTTCCTTCCTTCCTTCCTTCCTTCCTTCCTTCCTTCCTTCCTTCCTTCCTTTCTTCCTTCCTTCCTTCCTTGGAATAGTAGTAAAATAACAGACATGTATCTTTAATTCAAAAATTGTTAATTGTAGGGTTATATATTCTTCAAAAATTATTTAGGAGAACTAATTCAGGCCTGCTACAAACACAGAATCTCTGTTAGTCTGTAAAAGCTAAAAGAAAGGTGTTGTTTTAAGAAGCTGAATCATAAAAGTCCATACGATTCTTAAAGCTTCCCTAAAGTTTGAAAAATGCTTGGGGAAAAAGAGGGTCTGGTGTAATGAATAGAAGAGAGGTGCTGTGTTTGTTCCCACATGAGGTCTGAAGCAATTTCTCATGTTATTAGTCACTATCATTGCAATTTCCTTCAGGGAGAATATTTTTTCTGTGTAGAAATGGCTCTGTGAAGCTGTCTCTTTCTTTCACTGGACTGAAAGAAAAGTGAAATTTCTGGTGAGATATTTCATCTAAATGGACCAGAAATGTGCTTTTCTAGGAATATATAGTAAAATCATGCAGCCCATTTCCTGTATAGAGCAGAAGTCTAGTTAAATATACAAAACTAGTTTTTGAGTTTTCCTGTCTACAAAATCTGTTTGTAGAAACAATATTGTAACAAATAAGCAAATGAGTAACACTTACTCGCATTTTGCTTCCTACTTCATTATCGATATTCTTCACTAAACCGATGATTTAAATTACATGGAGCTCCAATGTTTCAAGAAAATTAACAAAAGGGAAGTTATCATGCTGTGTCTTTCTCTGTGGGTATGTCTATATGTGTGTGTGGATTTTTTTTAAAGAATTTGTCTTTTAGGCAAAAGAAATATATTAGCTAAGAGCCTGCAGCACTAGATAATACCAAAGAACAAATAAAAATATATAAAGGGAACAAATATATTAAGACATGAGTTACTTAGCCTATAGCAGTGATGGCGAACCTTTTTTCCCTCGGGTGCCGAAAGCGAGTGCACACATGCTATCACGCAAGTGCGAGTGCCCACACCCATAATTCAATGCCTGGGGAGGGCGAAAACAGCCTCCCCCGCCCCTGCAGAGGCCCTCTGGAGGCCAGAAACGGCCCATTTCCTGACTTCCGGTGGGCCCGGTAGGCCCGTTTTTCGCCCTCCCCAGGCTCCAGAGGCTTCCCTGGAGCCTGGGGAGGGCGAAAATGGCCCCCTGCTTCCCCGGAGACCCTCCGGAAACCTAAAATGCCCTCCCAGAGCCTCCGTGTGAGCCAAAAATCAGCTGGCTGGCACGCACATGCGCGCTGGAGCTGAGCTGGGGCAACGGCTCGCGTGCCGGCAGATATGGCTCTGCGTGCCACCTGTGGCACGCGTGCCATAGGTTCGCCATCACTGGCCTATAGAGATGTCACTTTTTAATTCCAGTGCATAAACTATTAAAATCATATTTTAGATGAATACTATAAGATAGCTGTGATATCTCATTCCCATTGAAAGAGAAGGATCATGAAAATACAAATCAATTGATCATTTCTCCTTCATGAAAGCTATTTGAATAACATTCTGGTTTGCCCCTAGGGAGCTCAGAATCCAGTAAAGCACAAAATCAGTAGAGACGGTTTTGTCAGTCAAGGCTTTATATAGTTTAATTCAAAGATTTAATGTTAAGTGTTACATTATTCAGATATTAATGTCTCAGGTAAAGAAAAAGAATTGCAGAAAAGATGTGTCTTAAAGCGGAGTACCTCCTGAGTATCAAAACTGAACAGTACAAAAACACACACAAATTGAAAGCAGCAAGAAGAAAACTGTAAACAACATACTCTTTGATTTCAACCAGCACATTGCCACTTGCTGAGTTGAATGGATGAAGAACTTTAATGTAGTAATGGATTAGAAGAGCAAAAGAAAACCAAGTCTGTAAAGTTTAATATTTTGGAACAGCATTGTATCTAGTAGAGTTTTTTTATTAAGAGGCTAAAATGTTAAGTTATTTAGTATATGTCTAATATCTTTATATATTATTACTTTACACCAGTGTTTCCCAAAGTGTGGTACGCGTACCCCCAGGGGTACGGGAAGAGTTTGGTGGGGGTACGCTTTGCACCGGAGTTTGGTGGGGATCACGTGGGAATATCCACTGCACCGTGCTTAGCTGCGCCCACAGAACAAGGAAAGAAATAGGCGCATATTGCAGTTTTTACATGGGAACTGGGGCCATCGTACATTGTACCGCAACTCATTATGGCGGGAACTTCTGTGCATCCTTCGCGCAGCTCGGGTTCGGCCATTTTTAATCTGCGGGAACATTAACAGTTGACGTTGAGCTGTGGAGCTGTTTAAACGCCGGAGAATTGTAGTGTTATCTAACAGTTAGACAGTCTTGTGAGGCGTGACACGGCGTGAATATACTGCACTTTGTTACAGAGACAACTTACTTCTTTAATAGTTAGTTCCGGGCGCCTGTTATCGTGCTTTAGTAAGTTCCACTGATTTTGATTATTTTTATAAAATACAATTTTTATCCCTAACAGAGATTATGGATTGCTGGAAAGAAAAAATAAACATATTTTGATTTTTATTAAAGCATATGTTTTTTATGAGGGGTACTCAGCGTTACGAAAATTATAGAAGGGGTACACATATGTCAAAAGTTTGGGAAAGACTGCTTTACACAGTATATTAAAATACAATTTGATAATGGATTTTAGCCTAGGAACATTAGAACAGGGACCTGTTATTTTCCTCATTTAAGCAAGTACAGTTGTTTTACAATTGGTTTAAAACCTCTGTGGTTGGAAATAATTCTGCCATTTGCAATAGCAGTGACAAAATAATAGGATCTGACTATAATTATTTCAGAAGACAGTAATAAGAAAGCACACTCCCCATCATTACCGGTAGTTCTAAGACAGCATTTAGATAATGAAGTTTCTTTTTGTTTATTTGTATCCCATTTTTATTATTTTTACAAATAACTCAAGGCGCTAGCATCAACACATCTTCCTCCTCCTCCTATTTTCCCTACAACAACGACCCTGTGAGGTAAGTAGGGCTGAGAGACAGTGATTGCCAAAAATCATCCAGCTGGCTTTCATGACTAAGGCAGAACTTGAACTCACAGTCTCTTGCTTTCTAGCCTGGTGCCTTAACTACTAGAACAAACTGGCACTTTTTAATTTTGTTTGTTCTTTCTATCTTTAGCTTAGTTCTGTACCAAATTTCCTGATAATATGGAAAAAATCAAAAGCAGTTCCAGAAGCAACTTCTAGATGAGCCATGGGTGACACGGTGGCTAGAATGCAGTACTGCCTGCAATTTGGCAGTTCGAATCTCACCAGGCTCAAGGTTGACTTAGCCTTCCATCCTTCCCAGATGGGAAGGATGGAAAATGAAGACCCAGATTGTTGGGGGCAATATGCTGACTCTGTAAACTGCTTAGAGAGGGCTGTAAAGCACTTTGAAGTGGTATATACAGTAAGTCTAAGTGCTAAGAGCTATTGCTGGATTGAAAGCATCAAAAACTAAAAGAAGCAAATGGTATATTACACATATTTGGTGCTTCCACTTATGGTAAGAAGAACTGTAGATGAATCTTGCCTGATGTTCCAAAATGTTACTGTTAGCATTAGGAACAGGATTATATCTCTCAATCATTCTCATTCTGAATGATTATTTCAGAAATAAACCCTTTCTCAGCTGTTCTTGTTGAGATAAGAATTACTCTTATCAGAGGTGAAATGAATCTTTCTCCATAGTGGGTGGAGCCATCCTCCAAGAATGGGTTAAACCTGCCCTCCAGCCAATCAGGACCGAGTTTCTTCAAAAGTATAAATAGGACCCTCTTGCCTTGGCACCCCCTCTTTTTTCCTCGGTCCTTAGCCAAAAAGGACAGTGCTTAAACCCATTCTTCGATTTCTCCACCAACTACTGAATTTCTACTACTTCCTGTGAGTTATTGCTTCATTGATTCTTACTTGACAGCTGTCACTCAGAGACTCTTCAATCGTGTCAGCTTACTGGGCATTGCCCCATTGGGCCTTGTCCCTAGCTGGGGGTTAGGACTCCCCAGGGAGGAGATTACCCTTAACAGTTGCACATCTGTTGTGTACTGGGGTTTTCTCACCTTAATCAACCAGTCAAATAATTGCAGCCTTGTCTTGCCTGTCAGGGAGGGAGGTACTCCAGATCGTGATCTTCAGCCACAGAAGCCCTGAGCTTGGGTAGCCTGCAATCGGCTTGAGTTTGTCTCCTATAAGCCAAACTAGCGTTCCCCTCCAATCGGCTTGAGTTTGTCTCCTATAAGCCAAACTAGCGTCCTTAATTGACTTTTGGAGCCGACATCGGCCGCAATCGATCGAGCGGCGTCGGAAAAGGGCGCTAGAAATTTCACACCTTGCCTTGCATCGGGAGAGAAGGCCTCGGCAAGGCAAACTGACAGGCAGACTTCAAATCATCTTCGCTCAGATCGGCTGCTTCCTTGCCTCAGAGCCTGCCTTTGACCCCTGCTGATCCATAGTTCAGCCAGAATGGCTGACAAAGGCCATAAGCAGGGGAAGGCAAAGCAGAAGACCCCCAGGGTCACTCCTGCTGAGGACATTTGCCAGGGGGGGATTAGAAACTATGAGCCCTGCCAGTGCCAGGGACAGGTCACCTCCCCTTCTGAATGCTCCAAGTCATCCAGCACAGCTGTTTTTTTGCTCCGTCTTGTGCCTGAGAAGCTGGCAATATGGGTGCTGCTTCATGAGGGCTTGTTCCCTCTTTTTGTTTGGAACTTCAGAAATCAGTCAGTCTGCTCCAGGAGACCCAGAAAACTGACAGTTAGTGGCTAGGCCTTAGCAGACTCCTTTCTCCTCAGGAGACAGCAAGTTTAGGAGTGCCTCATGGGTGGCCACCATTTTGAATTACACAGGACCGCCCACTTCAAAAAAAATTCTTTTTTCTTTTGAGGCCTCCTTTATTTAACTTGCCTTCTGTGCAATGGGTGACAAGAGCCAGCAATCTGGCAAGGCTCCTTTGATCCAAGGCCCTGTCTGTACCTGTCTCTAGTGCCTGGGCCGTATGCTTCCATTTGAGCTGCTCTGCATTGATCTGCTTGTCTTCAGCCAGGTAAGTGTGTAGGCAGCCTTTGAGAGTGCCAGTGGCCATCTTGAAGCCTCCCACAGGGTGGCAGCCATTTTGATTGCCCTCAGAATTGAAGGCACTAAGGGCGTGGCCATTTTGTTTCAAATACCAAAAGTGGGCAGAGACCATTTTGAAGCCACATCAAGGACGGTGGCCATTTTGGATGCCCTTTCTTGCCGGTGGCCATTTTTAAGGCCTAATATGGGCAGTGGCCATTTTGAAAGACCAACTAAGGGCAACTGCCATCTTGTTGGCCTCATTTAAGGGCGTTGGCCATTTTTAGTGACTGTTTGGACCTACTAATTTACCCAGGCCTTTCTGAGGCCTGCCTTGTTGGCAGAGGCCTTAAATAAATATGGATACTGTTATTTGAATTGAGCTGACAAAAATTCAGACTAGCTGTCTGTAGGTCTGCCTCAGGAGTACCTGTTAAAGCATGTTCAGGTATTCATATATGACAATAACAAGCTAAACGTATCAACTTAGAATGAAGATTCTATCTATATTTTAGAAATGGCTTGAACAAGGGCTTTCAGCAGAATTTAGAAGTAGTAAGTTACAGATCTCACATAAAAGGAACAAATGAGCCTAGTGAGCACTCATTCCAGTAACAGTTTAAAACCAAGCCTTTTTCTGGAGTCTATGAGCCCAGCATAACTGGAACTATATACAAACTATCAATTTTTCTATATACAAACTATCAATTTTTTTTCTGTATTTGAAAATATCAGTCTCTTATGAACTGAACTTTAAGACAAAGACAACAGGATTTGTAAATTGGAGTTAATTTTTAAAATGATGCCTTTTACAGAGGAAATTACCCTATCCAGAGTACTCTACCCTACTCATTCCTACCTAGCATCCCCCAGGGAGGGGGACCTAGTGGACGGGAGTTCCCTGGATGCCAGGGAATTCTCATTAGCTCACTCTGGCATTTGGAACCAGACAGCTCCATTCACAAGCCAAAATCAACCTGCTGCTCAATCATCATCAGCTCAAGCGGCTGTCTAAGCCAGGTCAATGGGGTCCACCTCCAGATAGACGCTTGCTAGGTGGAGCTGCCTTGGAGCTGCCTAAGGTTTTTGCCCTGAAGAAGGACTTGTGTCCCTCAGCAGCCTTGTGCCCCTCTGAGACCCTAGCAGTCTTGGGGGGTGGAGGAGAGTTTCTGATCAGTGGTGACCTGTCCCTTGCCTCAGTCAGTGTGCCAGGGGCTGACTCCCCATTAGGGTCTTCTGTGGGACGTGGCTTATGTGATTTTGCCTTACCCTTTCCCGATCTACCTTCGGGCGGGTGGAGAGCCATTCTTGATTTAAAACGCCTCAATAAATATGTCATCTACAAGAAATTCAAGATGCATACCCTGCAATCAATTCTGGCAGTCATTAGGCAAGGCGACTTCTCGCCTCAATTGACCTTTCGGAGGCTTACCTCCACATTCCAATCAATTCATCTCACCGCCAATACCTCCGGTTTTGCCATGCAGGGGTGCATTACGAATATCTGGCGTTGCCCTTCGGCCTGTCTTCAGCACCTAGGGTGTTTACCAAGGTATTGGCCGCCTTGACCGCCCACCTGCGGGCTATCCCCGTGCATGTCCAGTGCTACCTGGATGACATTCTCATCCAGTCTTCCTCTCTGTCCCAGGCAGAGCAGGACACGCAGGTAGTCCTTAACTCCCTTGGGCACCATGGGTTCCTAGTCAACATGGGAAAAAGCCAATTGTCACCTTCTACCAGGATGACTCACTTGGGGGCCATCATTGACTCTCTGGAGTGCAGGGTGTACCTATCTCAGGAGCGGAGAGACAGCCTATCGGATTTAGTCCAGCGTGTTCTGGCCCAAACAAGGGTTCCCCTGACCCAGCTGTCCTCCCTCCTGGGGAAGGTGATATCAGCCATTCACATCACTCCATGGGCTCACCTGCATTCCAGAGACCTCCAATGGTTTGTTCTCCCTTTCCAGAGATCCGGTCGCAGCGATTCCCCAGCCAGGGTCCACCTCCCGACAGGGGTCCAGAAATCCCTCAGATGGTGGTCTTCAGCCACTCTCACCAAAGGCACCGGCTTCCTGGAAGCACGGAGGCTGACTCTGACCACGGATGCCAACACCACAGGTTGAGGGGCCCACATCGAGTCCCAGGTTGCCCAGGGCACTTGGTCCAGTGCCGAGCAGAGCCTCCCCATCAACCTGTTAGAACTGAGGGCAGTCAGGTTGGCCCTAGCTCACTTCCAGGGCCGTCTGTTGGGCAGTCACATGCTTGTCTTGACAGACAATGTAACAACGAAGGCCCATATCAATTGCCAGGGCGGGACCATGTCCAAGGTCCTCATGGCTGAGGCACTGACACTGGGGCTCTGGGCAGAGCAGCATCTGCAGTCCATTGCAGCAGAACACATCTCCGGGGTGAGCAACACAACCGCAGACTGGCTCAGCCGGAACTCCATCGGCCTAGAGGTAGAGCTCTTGCCTCACAATCAGGAGGTTGTGAGTTTAGTCCTAGGTAGAGGCAGATGTAGGGTCTCCTGCTTGGGCAGGGGGTTGGACTAGATGACCTGTAAGGTCCCTTCCAACTCTGTTAATCTGACCTGGCGGAGTGTTATCTTCATCCGGACATTTTCTAGCAGCTGGTCGGTCGGTTCGGTCTGCCAGTCATGGACCTCTTCGCCACCCTGGAGGATGCCAGGTTGCCCAGGTTCGTCACCAGGTTCCGGACACAGGGGGCAGCGGACACAGATGCTCTTTGATGCGACTGGCCGCAAGGGCTACTATACACATTCCCTCCCCTCCCCTTGATCCCCAGGGTCATCCGGAGGGTCCTGCAACGGAGAGCGGAGGTGTTCCCTCTAGCTCCCCACTGGCCCAGATGGGCCTGGTTCGCGGACCTTATGTTCTTGTCCATGTCACCTCCTTGGCGGATCCCGCCGACAGAGTGGTCGCTTGCCCAGGGGTCAGTCCACCATCCAGAGCTGTATTGGCTACAACTGACCGCCTGGCACTTGAGCAGCTCACTCTGAAGCACCGCCTGGTTCTGGACAATATTGCTCAAATCATGTTGGCCTCTAGGAGGCCGTTTACTGAATGTACTTATTCGGCCACGAGGAAGGCCTTCTGTCGCTGGTGCGCGCAGGTGGGATATTCCCCTATAGAACTGTCAATAATCTATGTCATTCAATTCCTGCACCAGGGACTTGCCAAGGGTCTTTCCCCTAATACGCTCCCCTGCCAAGTGGCGGCGCTATCCACTGTACTCTCCTGCCACAACTTGGACTCCCTATCCGGTCACCCGCTCCTGAGACAGTTCCTGAAACGGGCTACCAAGCTGTGCCCTCCTGTAGTCCATAGGTTCCCAACCTGGGACCTATCTAAGGTATTAATTACTCTCACTGAGGGCCCATTTGAGCCTATCTCTATGGCCTCTCTGGCCCACTTAACATACACAGTAGTCTTTCTTGTGGCAGTGACTTCCGCACGCAGGATCTCAGAACTGGCCTCTCTGTCTGTGAGGGGGGACCTGTGCGTCTTTCACTCCAACAGGGTGGTCCTGGGCCTGAACCCCACCTTCGTCCCGAAGGTAAACACGTACTTTCACAAGGTGCAGGAGATCATTCTCCCCAGTTTCTACCAAACTCCACTCAATGACACTGAGCGTGCGTGGCACCTGCTGGACGTCAGGCGTGACCTGGACATCTATTTGCAACGCACCCCTAGCTTTCGACAAACTGAGGCGCTCTTTGTGTCCTTTCGCCCTTCTTCCATGGGCTCCAAAGTGTCATCCTCCACGGTGGGCCGTGGGCTTCGCGCGGCCATTTCCTTGGCCTATGACCAAATGTCTCTGCCCCAGCCCCCTGGACTTACAGCGCACTCAACGTGCAGTGCGGCCACCACGGCGGCCTGGAACGCCCGGGCCTCCATTGTGGAGGTTTGCTGTGCAGCCACGTGGGCCTCCCCTACACCCTTCGTCCGGCACTATGAAACTGGATGCCTATGCCTCAGAGGAGGCGGACTTTGGCCGGTGGGTGTTGCATCAAGGTGTGGGGGGACTGAGTCAGTCTCAGCCAGATACAGGTGGCCCGCCCTAGGGACAAGGTACTTTGGTATGTCCCATTCTTGGAGGATGGCTCCACCCACTATGGAGAAGGGACGTTGTTTACTTACCTGATACGTCCTTTCTCATAGGGTGGAGCCATCCTCCAAGTCCCTCCCCTTTTTAGGGTACTGGCTGGACTGTCTGTTCTCATTAATCTATCATCCTGTACATATGTTCATGAGGTCTGTGTCACTGTTGTTGGTTTGCCTTTCTCTGAGAATAATAACAACAACAACAACAACAACAACAACAACAACAACAACAACAACAACAATAATAATAATAATAATAATAATAATAATAATAATAATAATAATAATAAATAAAATATAGTGAGTTGGTCTAATGGGTAAGCACGTTTGAGTTTGACCTTCTTCCCTCGTAAAAAGAGGGGGTGCCAAGGCAAGAGGGTCCTATTTATACTTTTGAAGAAACTCAGTCCTGATTGGCTGGAGGGCAGGTTTAACCCATTCTTGGAGGATGGCTCCACCCTATGAGAAAGGACGTATCAGGTAAGTAAACAACGTCCCTTTCCTGGAACTCTGACATTGCCAAAATAAACCGCATTATAATTCTAATGAATAAGATATTTATTTCTTATCAAAAATAGTTAATTACATATTGGCTATATAAAAGAGATGTTGCTTCGTCAGAAGCAGAGTACAAAAGGAATGAATCAAAAGAAAGGAATGTACACATGCGTACTAGAAACATAAATCACGTGCTCAGGAATGAACCATTATATTTGATAGGGATGCATCTCCCTGCATATACATGTAACAGGCAATATAAAATCACTGCGTGACAGTTCTTAAACATATTATTTATACCCACTCCACTTCCATATGGGAAAAATTTAGAACACCTGATCACATATGGTTGCCATTTAAGTGTATAGTTGTGTCATCAAGTTCAGAAAGAATTGTCTTGTGTTATTCCCCTCTGACTTTGTACTGTTTTGACTGACTTTGATCTCTTGAGTAAATATTGCATCATCTTTCATAAAAACACAAAATCTACTAGGATCTACTCCACAGAGATTTATTGGATATTGTCTTTTAATTAAGACACTGAAAAATAAAAATTAATTAATAGGCTACTCATTACTGAAAATGACTAAAATGAATAACAAAGAGAGGGGTGAAAAAGGAAATAAAATAAAAATTCAATACTCTGAAAGAAAGGTTATCATTTTTCATCTTTAAAGACATTAAACATTTGTCTTTTTTAAATATATCAGAAGGGTAAAATTATTTTTTCCATGTATACCTACAGTTCTTATCCATAGGAACACATTGTTGAGAAGCTGCAACTGCTTACAGATAAATTCTCTCATTTCTGTGGTGGTATTTATCTCCCATCTATATGTCACTATTCAAAAAAACTTCAGTTGCATATAGCTTTTGAAGAACATGCCCGTAAAAGACCATTTGCATCTATGTATATTTCTATCAAACATGCAATCAAAAGGGGCATTCTTGTGGAGAATTAAAAAAAATAGATAATCAGCTTTCTATTCACCTCCCTCTACACACACACATACAGACGCCATAACAGGTATCATTAACTATAAAATATTCTCAGCATAAAGTATTTTTGACCATTATATTCATTAATAAATTCAGTGATGGTCAGAATCTGGTACACCACACTTTTCAGATAAAGTGAAAAGTTTAGAAAATTTTCAGTGGATATTTATTGTATAAAAACATGGAACAATAAAAATTTATAGTTTCATTGGTAACTTCATTTGGTTTTAAGATTTTTCTAAAAGTCAGCCAGACACATATAAGGAGTTAATTCTTCCTATTTTGTAGAACATTTTCCTGTTCTAAAAACCAGGATTGCCTGAAGTGAAATGATGCATAAAATACTCAAAGCCATTCTTTTTTTCCACTTCGTAGAATAAAAAAGGTCCATTATCTTTTGTAATTTTAGTTTCAGAGGAGTTTCTGAATCCAGTGTGAATGTTTGGATAGGAGTAATATGTGTTCTCCATAATAATTCATTCAAAGTATTATTTCCACTTCAGGAGTATTTCTCTCTCTCTTTTTAGAACTTTGTTTAACAAATTATATCTCAACTTTATTCATTTTTAGTTCTATTAAATAGCTATTTTCAAGGGATCAAATAACAGTGAAATTTCATAATTAATTACATGTTGCGCGGAACATTCATTCTCCGTATTAAGCATACTGGCTTAGTGAATTAAATGTGTTTTGCAATATGAGACAAAATGTTGGGGAGGGTGTGGAATGGTAATGGGAAGAAAAATGGAAAGAATATGGTTGCATAACTTATCAATTAGAATAGAGCTGGAAATAACCTAAAAGTCTTCTAGTCCAACCCCCTGCTCAAGCAGGAGATCCTACACAATTTGAGACAAGTGACACACCAATCTCTTCTTAAAAACCTCCAGTGTTGAAACACCCACAACTTCTTAAGATAGGCTGTTCCACTGGTTAATTGTTAATCTTGAAAAACCAGTGATCCATCTTGACCATTGACCATTAATAATATAACTCTTCTTTAGTGGCAGCTTCTTTAGTATCTAGTTCCATTTTTTTTGCAAGAGAGCTCCTTGCAATAAGCACTTTTCCCCAAGCTGTTTGAGGTCCCTTTAGAAGGTATGGTAAGAATGACCGATTTACAAAACAATCTAGTTCATGTTTAATTTAGTTTAGCTTTAGTTTTATAAGAAATTCTACTTTCATGTTTTTCTCTTATCAAGTCAGGGTAGGTCATTAAAATTGCAAGCTAGGCATGCCATTATCTAGCTGACATTTTAGAGCAGCTAAATGCCAAACAATATTTTCAAAACATCACAATATGCTGAATGATGATGCAGACTAAATGAAGTAGAAGCTTCATATACAACCAGTCACTCACCACTCTTTCACAGAATTAAAGCCCTTTTATTTAAACAATGCTCTTAATTTACACTGTGTGTGTGTTTGTTTGAATCTTTCCACTTTAAACTTTCAATTACTTGACTGACTTCAAGGTCCTGTCAAGAACAGGCAAGGATTTCCCCATACTTATATAATTATACTCATTATCTTCAACTTTTCTGTGAAACAAAATGCATTGATTACAATTGCTAAGGTAAACGTATTATTTTGTACTCAGCTGGTTCTTCTTGTATTTAGGACCACTCAATCATAAAGACTAAAGAAGGTTTTATGACAAAAGATGAAAGAAGGCTGTACATGAATCCAGACAATAAATTTGATAAAATTAGCCACTTATAAGCATTCATTAACTTCAGTGGGGAAGACAGCTCATTCTGACAGTGGATACTGTATCTCCCTATAGCAGTGATGGCGAACCTTTTTTTCCTCGGGTGCCGAAATAGTGTCTGTACGCGCTATCATACACACGTGCGTGCCCACACCCATAATTCAAAGCCCCCCACTCGCCCCACCCCCCTGCGCATGCCTGTGTGACCCCCCCCACTCCCCTGTTTCAGTGGGCCCGGTAAGCCCATTTTTCGCCCTCCCCAGGCTCCAGAGGCTTTCCTGGAGCTTGGGGAGGGCAAAAATGCTCCCCCCTGCCACCCCAGAGGCCCTCTGGAAGCTGAAATCACCCTCCCAGAGCCTCTGCGCAAACCAAAAATCAGCTGGCGGGCATGCACATGCACGCTGGAGCTGAGCTAGGGCAACGTCTCGCGTGCCGGCAGATATGGCTCCGCGTGCCACCTGTGGCACCCGTGCCATAGGTTCGCCATCACTGCCCTATAGCCACCATACTAACTCCATAGAAAGAAAGCTTGGGTGCATAGTAATTCTATGCATACATCATATATATACATATACCTCAGACATGGGTCATGGAGCAACCTAATTACGATTATGCAGAAAACATAAAGCATAGAATACCAGTTCATAGCAAACAAGTACACTGGATAGTATAACTTTATTTTAAATACTCCTATGCATGTATAATGGAGTCCTGGCTTGAACAAGACAACTTAAAATATGCACAAAAATACTTAATTCTTATAGTTTTGCATTATACTATGTTTTGCATTTTACAGGAAAAAAAATCTTGCAGGTAGCTTAGCTTTTTTAGAAAATCTAAAGTATAATTTTTTTATTATTCCTTCTCCTTTGAATATTCTTATGTGTTGGAAGACAGGGGGAAGAATCATATCCCATCTTGCATGATATTTTTGCAAAAAGGATAAGCACTGCAATCCTTGATAACTGTGAAGAGATTACCTCATCCACAGAGAAGCTAGGGAAGCAAATACTGTTATACCATGCCAATTCTGTCAACCACATAAACCATGAATCCAAGGGAACTTATCAAATAAGTCTTTTTTATCCCATTAACAAAATCTTCTAGTTATTTGTAAAACATTAGATTTAGTTCAGAATTTAACTATGATAATTAAATACAAAATACTATATTTTAACAAGTATTTTGTTTTGAATGTGTATTCTTAAAATCCAGCTCTAAAATGTATACTATCTTAATATTTCATGTGGATATCAATATACGTATATACAGTATACTTTTCAAGATTACAACTTATTTACCATTCTGTCTTTCTAACCCTTCAACCATGTATTTAACTCAATTTAGGAAATCAATTTTTGTAGCTGTGTTTCATGCTTCTCACACTTTGTACTATCACCTATTTGAATCTGGCATTACTAAAATACTACAAATAACAATACTAAAAATAACAAAATGAACATTATTCACTAAATAACTTTTTGCAGCATTCAAACATTCTAGACAAATAATATGAAATCCAATTGCAAATTTTACTTTGAAAAGTAAAAGGTCATATAAATTATTTAATACAAAAAAATGGCATTCCTCTGCTAATGTTAGACATCAGAATTCATAATAATATAACATATGCAACATATCAGGTTCATAAACATATTAAATCATATTCCTTTCTCTGTTTTACAACCAACTGTAGATCCAGATTACAACCACAGGATGGATAAACAATGGTTAATAACTCTTTCATCCACACAGTTTATTAAGTGGAAATTCCTCCAAAACTGGTATTTAATGCTATTGATTATTTTATGAATAAAGAACTGATAACTGAAAGCTATGAATAACTATTGAAAAGGAAAACATTTGAGAATGCTAAGAGAAAATGTCATTTGTATTTGGTGCCATTTCTGTAATGACCTATGAACCTAGATATCATAATACTGTTGTACCGACCAAGTAATTTATTTAGATTACTTGATGTATTTAGAATACATGATGATACAATAAGGAACAATAATTCAATCTTCAGTTTGTCTAACATGACGACATAACCTATTATAGAAATATGTTTGCAACTTTTTGCAAATTCTAAAAAAGGCAAGCCAGATATTCTACTATTCTCTCTTGGCATCACTTCTGAATGCCTCTTATTATAGCTATGAATATGATGCTGTTTTGAGCATTTTTCATTGTGTACTACAATATGGCCTTTTTATAACTTGAAATTCCAAGGGAACAATTGGTTCTTAACATTAAAACAGCTTATAACTGTACTCAAATCTGATATAAGATTTAACATATGCTTGGCTGAAAAATTAATTCAGTCATATTTTAGACAATTATGTATGGTAGAGCCTTAGCTGCTTGAATTGCTCATGCTGTTTTGGCATTGTGATAACAATTAGCTATTAAATTAAGCAAATTTCCTAGTTATATCCCATTGCAATCAGAATTTGTTTTCTGAATATTTATGGTAAAATAACTATTTGAGAAAATTAATTTTTCAAAGAATTATCCTGTGATAGTGATTTTTCAGATTTTTGTCTGAGGAGAGTAAGATTCAGACACCTAAATTCCCTGGATGACACTGAGCAACACCATACTCTTTTGGTCTAATTTGCCTCACAGGGTGGTTGAGTTAATGACATAGCAAATGATGTAACCATAGTTGCCATTCTGATCTACTTGGAGTAATGGTGTAATAACAACAACAAAACTTGGTCCAAATAACAAATTTATATAACAAAAACCAATCATAATCCAGCCTATGTAACCACCTTATGGTTTGTTATTGGTCTTAGCAATTTGGAGACTATTAATATAAAGTTATTGCATACACAAGACATACATTCACCAACTCTTAACATCTCAGTGCCTCTAAATCCTAAAATAGTAGGAATAAGTTAGAATTATTTAATGATTTGCCTGAATCCATGAGCTTGCATCCATGAGCCTGAATCCATGAGTGAACCTAAATTTCACTCAACTTTAGGTTAACGTGTTGAATACATTCATGTGGATATATGCAGAACAATCCTTATTATAGCGGAATCTTTAGTCATGCAATAAGTCCTTCCTTCCTCCCTCCCTCCCTCCCTCCCTCCTTCCTTTTTTCAATTTTGTTCAAAATAAAGGAGTTTATAACTAATGAGTAAATGGAAAAACATGGTGAATTTTGGATCTAATCTGTTAAGATCCATATCCCTACACAGCAAGAGTCCTCATGAATTCAGGTAAATACCTGAAGAAGTTTCCCATATAATATGCTTATTTACACAGAAATAATTCTAAATAGTTGATAACATACACATCAAACTTACCTTCACAAGTTATAAAGTTAATTAGTCCTCCATGGAACATACAATACAATATAATACTAGTATTCTTTTCAAATGTAAGAAAACTATACTTAGGTCTATTTCTTACTTTCTTCAAATTGAATACATTTATTTAAATTACACATCAAAGCTGGTCATGATTTCAGTTATGCAGGATAATGAGCAATGTTAAAGGATGACAAATTTTTAGTGTATTACGCTCTGCACTTCAAATAATAATTTATTACCACAGAGGCTCCTTTTTTTAAAAAAAATTGGACAATCTTTCTAAGTGGAAAAATTAAAGGTATTTCAGAACCAAATTCACAAATTATTGTAATGCTAGATTCAACAGTGATGAATGTAGATCAATAGAAATACTTCAGTAATTAGAATAATAAGATGCTACAGTTGTACAAATGTGTACCTTTCAAAATAATTTCTGGAGCTCTTTCTTCATACCTTTTAATCTGCAACTCTAAAAAAAGAAGGTTGAAACTAGATTGTAGGAAAGACTTGCTCAAGAAGTCTATTCTAACTACCTGATTAATTAGACTATTGTGGGCAACCATTTTGTCTTATCAGTAAATTAACAGCAAAAACCAAAGAACAAACTTCAGTTTTCTCTTTTCCAGACACTTCCAGTAATATTACAGCCTATACTCTCTTTCACAGAGGGAAAAAAAAAGCTTCAATGAACTTAGCTGAACTAATTTCTGAGCAATTGAATTATGTTACAATTTCTTATTGCAGCACCTATAACTTTATAGGTCATATCATATATTTTCTGGAATTTATAAAAATATGAATTACAAGGCATATTCAAGAACAATGTGTATTTTTTAACCTATAGTAACAAAACATTTAATCTGCATGATAGTAATCACTGAAAAACATGCTTATAAGCTTAAGCCCTCTATATGTCTATACAGGCACTGCAAGAGGATATATATATAGAGAGAAAGAGAGACAATATATATTCTCTTATATCTCTGTGTGTCTGTATGCGTCTCTCTCTCTCTCTCTCTCTCTCTCTCTCTCTCTCTCTCTCTCTCTCTCTCTCTCTCTCTCTCTCTCTCTCTCTCTCTCTCTGTGTGTGTGTGTGTGTGTGTGTATGTGTGTGTTTTCATATTCTTTTTCATAAGCAAATATAGAAAAAGGATACTTCAAGATTGCTTTCACCTGAAAGGGCATAGAAAGTTGGAAATATGCCTGTTTTCAGGACTGAATAAGATTCCATTTGCACATTGTACATATCTATGTTTGCATGTATGTATGTATGTATGCATGTATGTATGTATGTATGTATGTATGTATGTATGTATGTTATTATGCTTTTATGCATTTTTTCTAAGCTGAAACTTAAGTATAAACATAACTCAAGGATTTATCACCGAAACTTTTCTTCACTGAATTAAGCAGCTGTTAATCTTACTTCCTGCTGTTTCAGAATTGCTGACAACCTTGAAACTATTATTTTAGCAGATGTTTGGTACTAGCAGCATATATCAACTTTAACACAGAGCATTAAAGTAAAACTGACAAAAACAAAGCAGAGAACTTCACATTTCTTTGGAACATATTGCAACTGATTTTTTTTTGCCATTCTTTCCAACACAAACAGTTTTTGTTATTGTTTTAAGCTGAATTAGACGGAGGGGACTATAGAAATGGTTTTAGTATCGTGTGTATGGGCGAAGATTACCAAATAATCTACATTGTGATGCAGTAATGGCTGAGAAGTTAATTTGCTTTTCTGTTCAATTTAGTCGTCTGCCTCCCCATTAGCTATAAAATCTTCACTCTTGAGAAAACATTAAAATCATATGGAAAATACTCCAGCTTGTGCAGAAAGAAGTCTGGAAACTCACATAAACTAGCTTTCTTTGGGAAAAAAGCTCTGAACTGTGAGGTATAAAAGCATAAGCTCTTTCAGCCGTCTCAGTTCCAGCTGTTCTCAGTTACCTTCTAACTGTATTACAGAACTGGAACTTCATATCTGCATCATCTTCTAGCCTGAAGGAAGGCCTGACAGTGACCAATCAATATTGCAGAACAAACAAATCACAAGTTTCCATCCTTAGGCTGACCTTGAGGATTATAGAGTGAAGCCCTTAAAACTGAATGGTGTAAGTTTTGTATTGAAATATCTTTGTTTGCAGTATAGAAATAACAATGTATGTTGTTCAAAACCCCTAAAACCCCGTAACTCCTCGGTTTCTGTCATAAGGAGATACAGTATACGCATAAGGAGGGGTGGTGGTGAATCAGGCATTTATTTCGCATCCCCCCCTTTTAATTCTTGCTTTGCTCACTGTTTCCCCAATTGATTTTACATACTCCTTTCTCTCTTTCCAGTAAAATAGAAATGCATTCATCCCAAATGTTTTCATTTGAATTTCCAGGAGATCTTTTAATTAAAACCCATCAAAGAATTAATCCAGGCTTCTTGTTCCTTCCATATATTTGTATACAACAAAATGACATTTTTAAAAGCCCACGATCACATCTAAAAGTGTGCATGTGGGGGGAAAAAAACCCTCTGCCACTGAGTGACCTTCTGGCACTTCACCAGGGCTTTCACTTCAACCTAAATTCATCTCTTGTTTACAAATGTTCATTGTCCTCCTTCAAAATCACTGAAATAATTCCTCGTCCCCCAGGGTTGTACTGAATTGATTCGAGAATTAACCAGTTTATAACTTTCTCTTTTTCCATTGTGCTATTTCCAAACTTTGTTTGCTTCACCTGAAATAATCGTTTGAACCAAAAAAAGAAATGCGTTTCAAATCCAGTTTCTTCCTTACCTGATTGAAGTCACTAAAGCCCAGGAAGGAAGGAGGGGGGGAGCGTTCTGTCCCTTTTGTTTTTTTTCCCCTTGTGGAAAGATTACGCCTTCTTATTACCAACGTCTGTTTAAGTACAGCAAATAAAAATATCAAAAGGTAAAAGGTTGCAAAGGTGGTGGGTGAAAGAAACCCAAGTCCGGGATAAACTCCGAAGAAATCCCCTCGTTCAGTAGGGCAGAGAATCTCCTTGGCGTCCGATAAGCTCCTTTGCCAAGTTGCTTTTGTGTGGGGGATGTGAAAGGGGGGGAGGAGAAAGCCTCCCGGCGCAGGCGAAGGCAAGAGGACAGAGCGGGAATCCCAGATTCAGCACCACCAGTCCGGTGGACAGCACCAGCTCTTTCCCTCTCCAGTTCGGCTCACGCACTGAAGCCGGCAGCTTCTCCGTCTCTCCTCCTCGCCCTCCCCGCTACTACCGCTAAGCCCCAGCGGGTCCCGCCTCTCGTCGCCTCCCCCTGTCCAAGCCTCGCGTCAGCCCCAGCTCTTCCTTTATTTGCATAGCAGCTGAGAAAGGGGGCAGCTGCAGACGGCCCCGTGACCAGCCGCCGTGTAATGACAGGCAAGGGCTGCCGTCAGGTTCTGCAACTGGTAGCAGCAGCCGAGCACGGAGCCCGCTTTGGGGGGTGGGGATGGGGGGGGCGAGAAACCAGGAAAAGCTATACAAATAAACGCGGCCGTCAGAACTACACCGGCGATTAGGTGCTTGAGAGAAAAAAGAAAGCTAAGCGCCGCCACTTTTGTGGTGAACGCGGAGGGGCGGGGGAGAGCGGGAGGAAGTAAACGAAACCCTTTCTTTCTTGCCGCCGAAGAAAGGAAGGAAAATAGTAATGAAAAGAGGAGGAAGAGGAGGAGATCCCGTGGTAGGGAGACGCTCGGAATCTGTCCCCTGCCTTTCCCCCGACCTAAGAAAGGCAAAAAAGTGTGAGACTCAAGGCAGCCACTATTTCTTCCGCTGCTCTGTACCTTACTACTCCCTCTGGCTGAAGGCGGCAAAAGCTTAAGTAGCTCCTTCGGATCCTTCTTTGGGAGACAGAAAACTGAAGGAGCAGTTTCTTCTTCTCCCTGTACCTGATTTGAATTCTTGATCCAAGAGTATTCTGATATAACCTGTTCTTGAGACAAAGGATGTAATAAATAGGGGGCACTGACGGGCAGTAAATAATCTAGTTTCTACACATGTGGAGCTAAATTAGCTTACTCTTCCATTGAAAGAGTCCAGGACAGCAAATTGAGATAATAGTTACTCTCTAAACCATAGCCACCTTTTGCCTCCATCTCTCCTTGAGAACAAAGTCCATCTTAACCTCTGCTGTGCCTCAAAAGCTAGGGTTGGCATGCAGCTAGACTATTCCAAAGAAAGAAAGGGAACGTGAGCAAAGCATTATTTGTCCAGGGCATTCTTTTAAGAGAAAGAAGAGCAGAATATTGGATGCAAATGCTTCTGCAAGCAATAAGACAAATCTAATGTCACTTATCTTATTCTCACTCTCATTCTGTCTGTGTAAGAATCTCTGCAATCAGATAAGATTCTTGCAAAGAAGCAGTTCCATTCTTTTAGTCTTATTGTGTCTAGCTGGGAAATATGGTAGGAAGGGTTGGCCCTCTAGTGCTGGAAAGCGAATGAGAAAACAATGATTGCTGCTCCTTTTAGGCATTACAATTTATGGCCCTGTTCATAGAAGGAGGCACCAAATCTTATTTGCTGAACTGAATTATTCCTCCGACAGCATAAAGTTGGGAAATCCTGCTGTGCCATCCCGAGATAGATGGTGATTGAGAGACAACAGATAATGCTTCTACACAATCACCCACTAAAAGATTGCACAAAAAATGGTTGCCAATATTTATGACTGCTCTCTCTTCCTTTTTGTCTCTGCTATGCAACTTGTCTTTAAACTCATCTCTCTGGGTAGGAAGATGTAAAGAAGTAGTCTTAGCAGAGCAATTCAGAGAAAACAAGTTATTCAAAGCAAGTTGTGATCTAGGAGGTTTTAAATCTTGTTGATGATTCTTCCTTCTTAATAGTGGATATGGATTGAAAATAGTTGCGGGGGGGGGTTCAAGTTAGAGGACTTTGTTCTTTCTGGGGGGGGGGAAGGAAAGGGAAAAGGTTGCCTGATTTGGAAAGGAAAACTATTCAAAAGCTATGTCAGTTTCCTCTCCTGCCGACATCCCCTGATTTGCCTATAAAGTCTGAGCTACTTTTGGTAAGGCTTCTAGTTCTTTGCCCTGAGTAGACCTTTGCAGTTCTTCAAATTCTGCTTTTGTACTTCATGTTATAAATTAACATTGATCTGGTAGCCTCTGTTCCATTATTTCTGAGTCTGGATGTTGCTCTTTCCAAAACTGATTCATTCTTTTTAGATATCCTCTTCTTGTTGGACTTGATTTATAATGACAGATCATTATTTCTTAGTGTTCAATGTTTGTATATTTGGATAAAGATGGGTTAACACCTTTTCTTCCAGTAGTCCTGTAACTGCTGGCCTTGGTTGCTCAGCCAATTGCCCTGGTTGTCACCAGATGTCACCAGATGTCCAGGAATGCCAACATCTAGTGAGGTTCTTGTTGACTTGACAGAGAACCAATCCAGTACAGGTTTCTACAAATTATGTCTCACCATATTATTTATGGAAAGACACTGTTTTTCTGGCTTCTTTGATAAGACTTGTACAATATGGTTAAACTGCTGGCATAATTGTCATTTTCCTCAGAGCAAACAAGCCCCACAACTATGTCAAGTTAGTGGGATTATTACTATTATTAATTATGGAAGGAATATATAAGTAGTAAAATAACATAGCAGAAATAACCCATGACCCTTAATAGCTCACTATTACACTGACTAGAATATACAGCTCAGAAAAGAACTGAAACATAAACTTTTCACTTGGAACAATGGATCTTACCATTATAGTTATGACAATTAACAGTGTTATAAAAATTAAATTGTGGATTGTAACAATTTAGACCATAAACAGATGTTTGGTTTTAAATAGCCCAAGGTCTTCAATATTACAAAAGCAAAGTAACAGTAAATTACAATTTCCATAAATCAAGCTATCATTTATTTCTTCAATGACATATGTAACCATTTTTAATAAAAGAAATATAAATATGAAAATATATAATTTATTAAGTATTTTAATTACAAAGTAAAATCTAATACAAACTAAAATAAAATAAAAAGAAAGTGAAAAAGACAACAAAACACAACAAAATGTCTAAAAATTGAAGAATTAAAAGAAAAGTAAGAATATAGTAAAGAAAGAGAAAAAAACTATATAAAGAACTTACAACCTTCATCACAAAAAGTATAAACAATTTTTGCAACTCTTCATCCACTTCTTAGTTTACAACAAATGATCCCTTCATCCTATAACACATCTCTTATCTATAGACAAATACATAAATCATATTTTTTTCAATGCTAATACTAACAGAAATTCCATTAAGGGTTACCAGAACCACAAACTTATTTTAACCTCGAACAAATCAAACCAACTTTGTATTCCTTCCTTTTACTTTTAATAATCTTTAGTCTTTTAGTAATTTCTTCTTTGCATAGCTCACAAAATTTTTCAACATTTTAGCAAGCCTCTTCTGTAAATCTAATATACAAAAAAATTATCTGGGTCTTACTTAGGTTTTCTTTTTGATTTTGAAAAAATTAACTTGTTTCTTTTATATATCCAGTGAAATATCCTTTTCCATGTCAATCTCCTAGCCTGTCATTTGTAGATCATTTGTAGATCCACTTTTGATGCCATCTCTGACTTGTCATATAAAATGTGTTCATCATTTCTTCTATAACATATTTTGGACTTAGACTATCCATAGAAAGAAAGGTTGATTCTAACTACCAATCTGATTTTTAAAAGGGGTCCATAAGCATTTTCAATGTTAAAATGTTTTGCCTCATTTTATAAGTCCCAGTTAATCAGCTGTTAATTAGTCTTGGTATTTTCCTCCTTTAATTAAAATATTTAGTTTACTCTAGAGCTCGATTTTTAAAATTGCTTATCTTTATTTTGTATTGCAAACATCCAAACAAATATATTTCTCAAGGGAAGGATTCATTATAATTAATTCCAAAATCTTATTCCATTGGACCTTAATCCATTTATAACTTTCTAAGATCAAAGTCTTTTTTTTATTTCTTTGCTATTTATTTCAATTTTTAAAAAAATTGTGAGGTTATGGGTCAAATTTTCTTTCATTGAGAATTGAAGCCAAACTCATTCAATATTTTCAGATTCATTGATCTGAAGGTCTCTAATAATTTTAAAATGGTCAATAACCAATTTCTGAATGTACCGGTAATAGAAAAGAAAGTATGTCAACCCAGTGTCCTTTTGAAGGCACTGACTTTGGTGGCCACTCCCTTCTCAGCCAGTTCTCAAAACTCACAGGAGATTGATGCTGTTTCTTTTCCCTTCCTTTTTTTTTCTTTTCTTCTTTCAATTGTTTCCAATTGTTATAGACTACCTGTTTTCTTGGCAAGGTTTTTCAGAAGTGGTTGTCCTTCTTTGGGCTCAGGAAAGTGATTGGTTCAAGCTGGTTTCATGTCCAAGGCAGGAGTAGTTTCTAGCCTGATGCCTTAATCACTATACCAAATAGGCTCACAAACTAGTTCTCTTTGTGAACTTAGATGAGCTGAAGTGGTGCAGTGGTTAAATGCAGCCATTGCAGGCTGACTGCTAGTTCAACAGTTCAGCTGTTCAAATCTCACTAGGCTCAAGGTTGACTCAGCCTTCAATCCTTCCGAGGTCGGTAAAATGAGGACCCAGATTGTTGGGGGCAATATGCTGAACTCTGTAAACCGCTTAGAGAGTGCTGTAAAGCACTATGAAGCGGTATATAAGAAAAGTGCTATTGCTATTGCTATTAATGTCTTTTAAGAAGCACCAATTCCAGTTGGGAGCAACATGGCTATTTTGGTCATCCCTCACTGCTTAAAATGCACTGGGGACCACTGTATTGCAGTCTCCTCACAATTAACAACATGTTCAGGAGACATGTACATGATCTGCTGCTGTCTCTTTGTCTAAAGAGGTTCTGGAGAACTGTTCTATTTACCAGTACTTAGTTTTTTTGCTGTAGTCATCAGCTCTTTAAAAAGCTTCAATCTGCCAATCGTTCCTCCATGTGTAGATTTCTATAGGTAAAGGTAAAGTTACTTGATTTGATTAGTGAATATTATGGCAAACCCTTCATAAATATTATGAAGAAGCTTTTAAAATATTTGCAATATTAGGTTGCAAATTGCTACAAAAGCATCTACTGTATTACTTTTTTTGGGAGATTTGCACCTTACGTTTTTGTCAGGTCCAAGCCCCAGGAATGACACAGTGGTATCCACTAGAGTCCAGATCTTTATTTGCTTACAGATAATAAACAAATGTTCTGTTCTGACAGTACACTTAGTTTTGTCAGATTAAATCAATAACCTTCTAGCTAATAGATATACCTTGGGAGATTCTAGGGTGTGGCTCCCTGAACTTTTGCTCTTCCAATCGTTCAGTTCAGGACCGCACAGTCTCTTATTTTATGTCCCTGTCTGGAATGTGTTGCTTCCTTCTGACATTGTCCCACAATACTTCTGCTTCAGCTGCACATGCCATCATTTCTTAAATATAAACATTCATCTTCAAACGAAATCATTTGCTGGCTGATATGTTTCATCTAGTGATGATCTGAATAATTGAGTCAGCCTTCAGAAGCACAGATTATCAGCCTTCACTAACAGACACAACGTGTCTATCACATTTTTATATCAGACAATTTCAAGTCAGATATAACACTTTTCTGTGAAGAATATTGAGAGTCATCTAGTGATAGCACAATAAGGAATGATTGACCATATGTAGTTAAATTTGTTTTGAGTAACAGGAGTAACTGAGAAGAAAGAAATATTCAAAAAACGCTACTCTTCTTTTATCAACCAGGGAAAATTATATTGTAAGTAGTCAAATTTCCCAGTCTTGAAATCAGCCATGTAACATCAGTAATATGATATCAGTTTCAGGTGAGTCCCCCCCCCCCCAATATTCTCTCTTCTCCAATGAATGACATCTCTATCCTTTATTGCTATTGTTACAAGCAGGTGGCATATTGTTTTCCCAAATGATGATGGAAACATCAGCAGGTGTTCACTTGTCTAGATTCAAATAAACACACATAGTAAGAATTAGATGCCTGAATAACAAAGAGCATTATTAAGTGTAGCCTTATAACAAATTGGGCTTTGCATTCTCTTGAAAATACCTGTTGAATGCTAAATATTATCTAATACTAATATATAACATCTGTTAAGCAAAGTCTATTGATGTGTATGTCTGTATAATATGTATTGTATACAGAAACCATGTTTTTATTGAAAGTAGAAATAAAACTTTATTTTTCCCTTCCTATTTTGAGTTGTGAACTTTGTATCTCTGAGAAATAAATCAAGAGATTTATTCAACAACACACTGATTGCGGCTTATTCCTAAAAGCTTGCTTTGAACAAATTCTCCTCTTTAAAAAAAAAATTAACATAAAATAGCAAATAGCTTCCAGCGCAGATTATATTCTACTTTCATTCTACTATAAGTGAAATGATAGTTATGCAATATTTGTTAAGATTAAAGTAAAACATCAGCTGGCAAATTGAATACTCAGGAATGCAACTGGAAAGCATTTCCACATTATGTAGTACTAATAGTATTTCTATTGTACTGGGTATTCCAGTTCAGCATTGCCTGCTGAATGTAATTATATGATGGCTATCTCGAGGCATGAGAGTAAATTTGTACTGAATATGAATGCTAAAAACTACAGGATGTGACAATTATGTTACAGCAAAAGGTTTTTTTTTAATGTAGTAACCATTTGCTGAACTTTGCTCAGTTAAAACAAACACCCTAACATTGCTAAATGGTGTTTTTGTGCATATGTGTTTGAAAAGGAGAAAGTTGGAAGAGTCTGAGAAAAAATAATGTACCTTTCACTTGCATTTGCAAGACCTGTATTAACTTGGAATCGTGGCAAGAATTTTCTTACACTTATTTATAAGGATTGTATCATGCAGAGGTGGGTTCCTCCCGGTTTGGACCGGTTCTACAGAACCGGTAGTAACTTGGCAGCCTGGGTCGCTGGAACTGGCAGAGACCCAGGCCTGCCGTGCCCCCGAACCGGCTCTCTCAGTGGCACCATCTTGTTTTTTGCTTCTGCGCATGCGCAGAAGCTGGATTTTTAGCACTATGCATGCGTGCACTCCAGTGCAGCATACCAGGAAGCAAACCAGCAGTGAGGAAAATCAGAACCCACCCCTTGTCTCATGGGATGTTTATCTCAGTTGCTCTCCTGTCTAGGTCCATAGATATACAAATGTTTCCCACAACTTACTACTTCCTTTCCTTGTTCCTCATCCTTATTTAGTGGCTATTTACATTTAGATATCTGTTTGGTTCTTAACTTACAGCCATTGATACTTAAATATAAGGGGAAACATTTTCAAGAATGCAACAGAATACTATGAGAAAGTATTCTAGTTCTTACTTTCCATGTCTGCTATAATTTTATCATTATAGCAATAGCACTTAGACTGATATACTGCTTCATAGTGTTTTACAGCCCTCTCTAAGCAGTTTATATAATCAGCATATTGTGCCCAACAATCTGGGTCCTCATTTATAGCCCTGGAAGGATGGAAGGCTGAGTCAAATTTGAGCTGGTGAGAATCAAACTGCTGGCAGTCACCAGAATTAGCCTACAATACTACATTCTAACCACTGTGCCACTACGGTTCAGTGGTGATAAATTTGGATGGTAAATTTATAGAACAGAATACGATAAGCACTAATTAAAAATAATTCATTTTCTATTCCCTCAGTATGTACAATGAATTATATGTAGTCCTCAACTTATAACCACAATTGAATCCAAGAGACTAAGTGGCTAAGCAAGACATTTGTTAAGTGAGTTTTGCTCCATTTTACAACCTTGCTTGCCACAGTTAAGTGAATCACTGCAGTTGTTAAGTTAGCAATATGGTTGTTAAATGAATCTGGCTTCCCCATTGACTTTGCTTGTCAGAAGGTCACTAAAGGTGACACTGCAACTGTCATAAATATGCACCAGCATCTGAATTTTGATCACATGACCATGGGGGCAGCTGCAAAGGCTGTAATTGTGAAAAATGGCCATAAGTCACTTTTTTCAATGCATGGAGTGGTCACTAAACAATGGTTGTAAGTCAAGGACTACCTGTATGTTTCTCCACTAACCCTATGTTTTTTGTTTCTTTTGTATTTTGGACTCCTACTGTGGCATCCAATTTTACAAGCTGTCATTTAATTATTGTTAGAATCCTGTTCAAATGATTGGTTTGCTAATATATGAACAAGCCACAAATCAATGTTATGTGTATATCACTTTAAATACATTGTGGCTGATTACTATATAAGGCAACAAGAGAGCATGTTCAGAATGTCTCTGTGTGATGGTGATTGATGATTGATGATGGTGTGTTCTGGAGTGCTGACTCTCTGCTGATTAACTCTACTGCTCTATTGATGAGTAATTGCTTTGTGACTGTATGAAATCGCTGTGAAGAGCTGCTGTGAAAAGAGTAACTATCTGTGATAGTGTGGAATTGAACTGTTAGCTGTAATCTTTGTTTGTTAGTTAAAACAAAGATAGGCAAGAAGAAGATTCTTCATATGGACTGACTTACTGTGTATGACTTGGACTTCCTATTGAACTTTGCTACTGCTTTAAGTAAACTATTTGTAAATACTAAACTGTATCTGTTTATTGACTGAATAGCATTCATATCAAACTGCAACACCACAACCACAATCACTATTTCGCTGTGTATGTGCTCAACAGCACAATAACTCCTTAACAATTATGATTATTTTTGCTCATTTATTGTAGATAAACTTTATTAATCCTTTTGTTTTTATGACTTGCTTACTATAATAACATTTACTGCTGGTGGATAAAAACCTTCATTATTTTTCATGTGGGAGGTAATGACATCTGGACAGCGAGGTACAATTTCTTTTTCTGGCACATTATAGTAAAGCAAAAGATGGAACAATATGTTTATGCAAATGACTAACTTGGCACGTTGGTGATTGTAAAAAGCAAAGGCTAACTTACACCACCATTATACATACATCTGAAAGCTTAAGTTCCATTAAGCCTTAGGTATACTACAGCATTATGTATATTTTATTTATGTATTTGTATCTTGTTCAAATATAAGCATCTATTACCCGTGTTTCCCCGAAAATAAGACCCTGTCTTATATATTTTTTGAACCCTGAAATAAGCGCTTGGCCTTATTGCCATGCACTCAAAAGCCCGATTTGGCTTATTATCAGGGTATGTCCTATTT
This sequence comes from Diadophis punctatus similis, assembly GCA_023053685.1. Lineage (NCBI taxonomy): Eukaryota > Metazoa > Chordata > Lepidosauria > Squamata > Dipsadidae > Diadophis > Diadophis punctatus. Next base: position 15,062,610 of record JALIGW010000006.1, on the reverse strand, counting down.
TGGGGGAAACAGGATATGTATTTTATGGCAAATATACATAGTGTTTTATAATTAGCTTTTAGGCGTAATTTGCTTTATGTTTTGTTTGTTTTTGGAGCTCTTTAATTTGGATTGTGGTTGACACAACCTTGCCAGATGTAATATAGTATGCTACATTGTGTAATATTCTTTACAATTTATTCTTTTTTTGCATTCCCCCTGTGCCTCCTTTAGAGGTGTTTATGTTTGCTTTGTTTTCATTCTGCAATTGCAATAGATAGAAAAACAGTACTAGTTCTATGCATAGCGATGCATCCTCTTTTCATGAAATTGTGGCTCAGTGGCTAAGACACTGAGCTTGTCGATCAGAAGATCGGCAGTTTGGCTGTTCGAATCCCTAGCGCCGCGTAAAAGAGTGAGCTCCCGTTACTTGCCCCAGCTTCTGCCAACCTAGCAGTTCAAAAGCATGTAAAAATGCAAGTAGAAAAATAGGGACCACCTTGGTGGGAAGGTAACAGCGTTCCGTGCGCCTTTGGCATTTAGTCATGCCGGCCACATGACCACGGAGACGTCTTCAGACAGCGCTGGCTCTTCGGCTTAGAAATGGAGATGAACACCGCCCCCTAGAGTTGGGAACGACTAGCACGTATGTGTGAGGGGAAACTTTACTTTTTATAATATTATATTAGTTCTAGTTCTCTTTTACAAAAAATTATATAAAAATATAATTTGTCTTATAATATTCTATTTAGTGGGATTTTTTTAAAAGAATCAAAGCAGTAAGTCACTGATGATAGACAAATGTAATAATTAATGAAAAATACAGAGAGCATTAATTAGGATTTTTTTTCTACCTCCTCTTTTCATAAGCCTTTTCTGACCTGAACAAGTCGTGGCAAGTATTCTTGTTCTTTCTGTTGGGACAGCTGATGCAATTTCAGCTACGGAAGTAGAGTTTCTTTCATATTCTTCAAAATAATGGCAATACATGTTCTATGCAAGTCATGTAACAAATTAGACACATCTGAATGCCCATGGACATCCATAGCAATGGCTGTTCTCATCAAAATAAAACAAAAACAGTGTTACACCACAAATTTTCTGTCTCTTTTAGATGTGTGGACAATGTCACAATTCATGTACAAAAGTGTGAGTCCCACATTGCAACAGCCCAACACTGTTTTTGTCAGCTTCCTGCTTCTGCATAGACACCACAGCTGGTGCTGCCAAAATGAGAAATGTGAAATGTCTGAGTCATATACACCTGTTTCCTGTGATTTGAATTAACCTACTTGTTTCTGATCTCATTCAAGGAGAACCGGCTCTAAATAGTATATTAAAAGGCCCCAAATGGAAATTGCTTCTATTCTTTTGCATCAGCTCAGTTTTTGAGAAATGGGCGGATACTATGCAAATTGTCCTGCCTAAGGGGCCAAGAATATTTTTACACACACACACACATCCTTTCTAACTTTCAAAATTCAGCTGTTTGGTTTGGTTATTGTTTACGCTTCTACTTCACAAAAGAGACTGTAACAGTATTACATAAACTTTTCTGATTATGATGTCATAAAATCATGGAGTAGAAAGGGATGTGGGGCCTAATCTAATTCTCTGCCCTAGGCATTCTCACACCGTTCTCAGACGCACCATTCTCACACAAATGGTTGTCCAATCTTTTCTTGAAAAATTTCCAGCAGTGGACTACCTTATTAAATGGCTTGTTAAATAAATGGCTTATTTTTATTTATAACTATGGCTCCCATTTTGATTATTAAAGAGACTATATAAATGGAATTATAACAATAATTTCAGTAACAAGTGCAGCGGTGGGTTGCTCCCAGTTCAGCCCACCCACCCGGGATGCTTCTGTGCATGCGCAGAAGTATCGCACATGCGCACAAGCACGCGCGTGAACCTGTAGCGAAGGGATTTAGAACCCACTACTGAACAAGAATAATGATGTGTATCAGAAACTCGCAGCTACATCTCTATCTATCTGTTTGTCAGTCTGGTTGGCTATCTAGCTATCTAGCTATCTAGCTAGTTATCTCCATCATCTCTATCTGTATTTCAATTCTCTCTGATGTTGTGATCAATGAGCAGGAAGAAAGAGAATTAGTAAACATTGATTGCCTGTCCCTCCCACACTTGGTCATGATGACTATAAATGTTCTAGTTAAAGTGACAAACTTCAACCCTAATCCTGCTCTTTAATTGCCATCATTTATACTAAGAGTTTTTGTGCACTGATTCATCAATTAATGCAGACTCTGCCTCCTCATTGTTCAGTCAAGACAAAATTCCTCCATCTATTGCATTTTCTCCATGTTAGTCAAACTATACAAAATAAATGGAAAGCAGACATTGCCAGAAGATACTTTCCTCTTCTCAAAAAAATCAGAAGTCTGGTAGCACCCTTTCCATCTAATAAAAATTACTAAAAGATGTAAATTTTTATGAACTGCAGCTCGCTTTATCAAATGCAGAGTGGCTAGACTGATGCAGGATTGAAATCGGGGTGCTATAGAAGGGAAAGGAGGGGAAGACAATTGATTATTCAGATGTAGGTTACTAGAGTGACCTCTTTTACGGAGAACAATGAACATACAGTAGAAGTGTGAACTGTAATTTAGCTTTATTTTAACACACACACACACACACACACACACACACACACACACACACACACACACACACACACACACAGACGGCATGGAGAGTTAGCTATTCAGGCCACAGATGAAAAAAATGAGTTGACTAGAATTTGAAGGCATATACTAACTTTAATCATCTTAATTTTAAAGAAAATATTTTTATGTGAGGAGTGGAAAAATTACTAGTGTGCTTGAAGCATAGTGAAAACCAGTGCAAGCTTAGGTGCTCCTATAAATGGGAGGTTTTAGTAATGGAATTATATATATTTATTTGGAAAGCCTTTAGTTTTGGATTATATATAGTGAGTTTAAAATGCTGTGTAAAATTTAAATATCTTTTACTTAGTAGAATTGAAAGCTCATCTGTCTGGAAAAAGCCTGCAACAGTTTTCCCAATGGGTAGCAAAAAGGTGCTAAAAAGCTTATGACTAATGTAAAAAGAGGAAGGCGTCCGGAAGGGTATAGTAGGCTTTGTTTGTAGAATTACACTGCATTTCTAAGTCAACATTGTAGCTCATGGGGTAAGTCAGTGGTGGGTTGCTACTGGTTTCGGACCGGTTTGCGCGAGCCGGTGGTGGGAATTTGGACCCATTCGCCGAACCGGTAATGATGGTTCTCCGGTTGCCGCTGCTTGAAAGTGGCTGGCCATGAACCCTCTGCGCATGCGCAAAGGCTTCTGTGCATGCGAAGGGGGTCAGTACCTGGATGTAACATGCACATGCACGCAAGTGTAGCACCCGTGCACGCAAAGCGCGCGCTTCCGATGCAACATACGCACTTCCAAACCAGTAGGGAAGGTAAGAGAAACCCACCCCTAGAGCAAGTGATTATAATGCAGAAGAGTTGTTCACTAGTGCTTGTATGGTAGATTCTTTGTCTGTTTGTATTACCCAAATAGTGAGAAAGCTTTGAAATGTGCTTCTAATGTGGGTCAGTTTATAGAACCAATACTTCAAATTAAAAATTTTCAAATATTGCGCCAAAATACATTTCAACATGTGAAAAATTGAATACCTGATAAATGGTTAATATTAGCATGCTAACATGTTTTTATTTAACTGTCTTGTGAGTAAACAGTATTTTTTTTTAATGGAATTCAAATTCAAATTCCAAAATTCATTTTGGATGAATTGGGAATGACTGGAAACAGCCTTAATTAAATCAAACAGACATTTGGTCCATAAGATACACTTTAGTTAAGGAACATTTATGTCTTGTTTATCAACTTTATATGGTATCTCAACTACCCCAAACAGTGAATTAACAGTATAACACATAAAAATGTTCCAAGTTGAGGCTTCTTATTAAAAATCCACAACTACCGTGTTTCCCCAAAAATAAGACCCTGTCTTATATTTTTTGAACCCTGAAATAAGCACTTGGCCTTATTGCCATGCACTGAAAAGCCCGATTGGGCTTATTATCAGGGGATGTCTTATTTTGGGGGAAATAGGATAATAGCCTGGCTCCAGTCACTGAGAAAAAGGTAGACCTTCACAGCCTTCCAAAAAGGCTAGTAAGACAAAAGCCATCTGTATCTCTGGGAGGATGCTCTTTCATAGGACAGATACCAGTAGATTATGTTGTCTCACTGAAGGGAGCCAAAACATGTCCATTCTGCTAGATCAGAATGGGATAATTTGCCACAGCCAGCTTGCCATGGCCAACTTGCCATGACCAATTTGTCATGGCCAATTCACCACTGCTACTTCACTACAGGACAGTGCAACATGGCCAATGCACCATGGACCAACTCATTGCGGGACAATTCAACAATTCAATTTAATTATTTAAAATAATTTAAAAAATATTTTAATTTTTTAAAGTCACATTTTATTTTGTCCCTCCTTTGGCATCCTTTCTTTAATGATTCTATTCCACAATTTCTTTGATATTAGTGGAATTCTTGTCCCATGGCAAATTGTCCTGCAGAGAATTGACCATAGCAAATTGTCCCATGACAAGTTGGCCGTGGTGAGTCAGTTGCAGCAAGTTGGCTCTTGTGAGTTGGCTGTGGCGAGTTGGCCATGGCAAGTTGTCGTAGACCTCCGCTAGATATGATTGGGTCGACTGAAACCATTGGGGAGAACTGCTTCTGTAAGTACCTTTCCTTATCCATGCAGAAGTTTAAAGGTGACAACCAGCACCCTGAATGGCACCTGGCTGAAAGTCAGTGCAGCTTAGGTAGCAATGGTGTTACATGGATGTACTATGATACACCCAATACTGCAGATGACACTGCATTCTGGACCTGCTGATACAACCCATATAGAGTGCATTCTAATAGTCCAATTGGGAAGTGATTAAAGTATGTGCAACCATGAACATGCCTCCTCATATAGGGATAGGTACAACTAGTAATGCCAACCTCCACTATATACCAACCCACCACTCAAGGAATCAACTTCACAGAAAGGTGAAGCTACTTTTATTGAGATTGTTTATAATAACGGGATCCTGCAAGTTTGATTATGTTGTAGCTCCTCTTCCTATCACTTATAATTCAGTGAATTAGGGATTTATGTCAGCGGTGGGTTGCTCCCGGTTCGGACCGGTTCTTAGAACCAGTAGCGGCGGTGGCAGGAAGCTCCGCCCACCCACCCGGGACTCTTCTGTGCATGTGCAGAAGCATCACACGTACATGTGAGCGCATGCGCGAATTGGTGGCAAAATTATTTACAACCCACCACTAATGTATGTGTTTCAGCCTCTTCCAAATATTATCTATTATGGACTAAAAATATGTTTTAGCTTCAAATCATCTGACAACAGAACTTGCATATTTATATCAAGGTCATCTTCTTTATTTTTCTATAGGCACCCAAGATGGATTTGTGTAGCAGATAGCCCCATCTGCTATCTGCTTCTTGAGAAGGAGCTGCAAGTCCAGGAGGATCCCTAGATTGTTTATCAACCATCTAATAATAACAGATTAACAGAGGTGGAAGGGACCTTGCAGGTCATCTAGTCCAACCCCCTGCCCAAGCAGGAAACCCTACATTTGCCTCTACTTAGGATCTAACTCACAACCTCTGAGCCTGGGAGATTTTACCATATTCAATGAAAATGATTTATTAATTTAGCGTATGACATACAATGTCAGGGGAATCTACACATGCTAGACAAAATGCTAGTTCATTCTGTTTGGTGATTGCATGTCTATCCTTGGTGCGCTGCAGGGGATGAACTAACTTTACACCAATTAACTAGTGGTGCTTGGGTTGGCAGAGAATCACCAGTTGTAGAGGACCCTAAAGCCCTCAGTCCTTTAGTCTTATGAGGGTTGAACTGATGGCAGTTCCTCTCCATCCATGTTCACACCGCTGCCAGGCACTGGGAAAACAGCATTACTTACAATTCTGTAGTCTAATCCTAGCATTTCCAATTAAAGGATCAAAAAGCTGAAATGGATTCCTCCTTAATAGCTTTTGCCTGCTGAAGCTGACAATATAATGTGAATTAATAATCTGACTTTGTATCACCTGTCGCTGTTCTCTTTTATTATGATCTGTTCATATTATCATATCCTTATTAAACATGGCCTAGTTCTGGCTTCTGTGTTCAATTAGCATAATCCCAAGTAGTTTTTGGTTTACCATTGTTTTAAATGAACGAGGCATGGTTGGTTGTCCAGTGCATAGCTGGCATGAATTAAAGAAAAACAAAAAAACAAATAGCATGTATACAACTGCCATTGATTTTCTTCCTCTTTTTCAGTTTTGGAAATACATCTGCTATTTAGAACAAATCCTTCCAAAGTAAAATATTTCATATCATAATGCTACATTGCTCATTTCTTGGAGAATTGTTCTGTTCTGATGTAAGTTAATATCAATCTGAGGGAAACTCTGAATCCTTGGTGTATAAAAAGAAATTTCAACTGAAAGCTATACTGTTTGATACATGCATGTGAGGAATCCTTTCGGTACTTTATGACTTTAGACTGCAGGTGGAAGAAATCACATTATTTATTTGTTTAGCATTATATCAATATCACAGCTTTCCTCTTTGTGCTCAGGGATTTATACAAGTGAGTTCTGCTTATTTTTTCTCACAAACCACAACCTATAGTAGTGAGATAACATAAACTGAGAATTTATGATTATCCCAAAGTTACCAATGAACTGAGTGGAACATGAACCCAATACTCTCTAGGTCCAATCCAAATCTTACATACAGAGCAAAAATAAAATATCAGAGTGTAACTACTAAACAAGTTCCAAGAAAAATCCATATGCAAAACTACTTAATGGTGTAACTCAGGGGTGGGTTCTAACTTACATCGCTGCCGGTTCGCTTCCTCCCGTGCCACGTGGGTGCGCCTTGTGGGTGCGCGTGGGCGCTTTGCATGCGCGCGCATGCGCAATACCAAAAAAAGAAAAAAACCCCCAAACCCAAAAACAGGATGGTGACTGAATACACAGTGCCGGAAGCTCGGCTTCTGCACATGCTCAGACGAAAATGAAAAATTAAAATTAAAAACATTTAAATTCTTTTTTAAAAATTAAATTTTTTTTTAAAATTTAAAAAAAGATGGTGGCACCCACGGACCGGCACCAACCAAACCGGTTTGGTGACATCATCATGATGTCACCAGCGGGTCACTACTGGTTTGGACGAACCGGTCCAAACTGGGAGGAACCCATCTCTGGTGTAACTCCCTTCATATGCTCTCTTTTTCTTTTTTAATCTAACTCTAGTGATAAAAAATATTAACAGAAAAGGAAACCGGAAAATACTACATATATATTCTAAACCTATAGAATGAAACAAAACCAGATATATTTATATCAATATTTTTATCAAAAATAATTTTCATGAAAAATTCTGTGGCTGCAATTCAATTTCCTATCATCTGCAAAAAATGTAGGAACATATTTAGTAGTATACAAGAGCAAAGATTTTGGGCCCTGGTTGGTGGGTATTTTGGAGAAATTTTAAGAATTGATATGACAATGGCCTTTGGGAAACAAATTGATTATATTTTCACGCTCAATCACTCTGTAATTCCAAAAATGTTTTGAAACCATACTGCAAAATGTGACAAATTCACACTGAATTTGAACTGTGAGATCTCAGAATGTTAGGATAGTTCAGGCCTGTGTGTTGCATTTGCCTTATTTAGTGATGGCCACAGCCTATTAGGGATTATTTTGTTGACATAATTAAATCAGGGAGATCAAATGTAAATAAACTAATCTTTAAAATAAAGGATTCTTCAAACCCTTACTTACGGTGTTGTTTTTCAGTCAAAGCTATTTTTATATGCTTAAATACCCTTGATAGAATAAAAAATGAAAAAAAGTACTTTAGTTTTCTAGTTTTTGCAATACAGTAGTAAATCTGAAAGCTGACCACAAAAATGGAATTAAATTCTTGGAATAAATGGACGACCATCCTACATTAATTATAATTATTAAAGACTGTCTTACAGCCTTTACAATTTAAAGAGACAATTCTCTCTAAACAAAATAAGTAATTAAATTATTATTGCCATCAGAAATAGTACTCTGCACTTTAATTAATATAATGTAATTATAAGCTAATATTCTTGCTTGCTGAAAAAGATCTGAAAGAATTGTTTACCATCAACATACTGATTTATCAAAAGAAAATCCTAAGTACTCTTAATAATAACAATTTTATTATTAATTGAATAACAACAACAATAACAACAATAACAACAATAATAACAATAACAACAATAATAATGACAATAATAATAACAATAATAATAATAATTTCTTAATAATTGCTAATAGTAATCACTGGCCTACTATCAGTAGTAGTGGATGTGGTTTAATGTTGATTTGACATTGTAGAAGACCTCTGACATTCTAGATGTTGATGATTGTTTTTGGTCAGGGATAATCAAAAGCTTCCAAGACTTGTTTCCAAAACTTAGGTTTATTAAATCAAGGATAAGATTACTAATCTTTTTCTCTTCAAGGAATCATCACCATAATTAAATGCATAAAACTAAGGAAGACTCATGGCCTTGGGGACTTTCAATTTCATTGGGTTAGGCTTTTAGTTTTATTTCAAGTATATCATGAAACTTTTCCCAATGAGTTCCTACTATTTAATTTTAATGAGACAAATTTGCAATTATTCCTAAACCAAGTAAAGTTCCTACTATGTATTTTAATTATAGACATATTTCTTATAAAAATGTAGATGCCAAGATTTTAATATCCGTATTGCCTATAGACAAAATAGCTTTTTTTATTTCAATTGCCCATTTGTCTCAGGTAGAATGACATCTGTCATCCCATTGATCAGCAAGGTTGATTTGGCTGCTCTAGTTGGCTAGACGGGTGTCCCCTTTCTCCCTCATTGCTCCATGTGCATCCCTGATGAAACCTGGTGGAAGAGGACAGCCATCCCAGATAGAAGGAATGTACTAATCTTCAGTCAAGGAAACACAATATTTTTTTTTATCAGTAAACCAGATAAGCATCAATCACTGTTGACCAGATTAAAGATTTGAGAACTCTGCAGGTCTATGGAGGTTCTCAAAGGTACTTTTTAAGAGGCAACTGGATTTTCTTGTTTTTCTTTGAAGATGTTTCGCTTCTCATCCAAGAAGCTTCTTCAACTCTGACTGGATGGTGGGAAATGAAAGGATTTATATTCCTTTCAGGCAGCTAGTCACTTGCATTCTTTTAGAGAGTCATTGAAGCCACTTGGAGGTTTATCTGTGTCCTCAGGGTCCTGAGTAGTTCAAATGGGTGTGAAGCCTTCTTGGAACTGCTGAAATGACTGGAGATAGATGATGTTGTATCCCCCTCCCCTACCCCATTGAGAGCTGTTCAATTTTGACATAGATGGCCTCTTTGACCCTTTTTTCAAACCAGCGGTCCACTCTGTTCAAAATGTGGACTTCGCTGTCTTCAAAAGATTGGCCTTTGTCTTTTAAATTCAGATGGACTGAATCTAGTCCTGATGGGTTTGTTCTCCTATATTGTGCCATGTGTTTATGAAGTGGTTGTTGGAGGAGAACAAACCCATCAGGACAAGATCCATCAGGACAAGATTCAGCAGCTGAGAAGCGAAGCATTTTCAAAGAAAAACAAGTACCGTATTTTTTGGAGTATAAGACGCACCGGAGTATAAGACTTATAAGTATTAGTTTTTGGGGAGGAAAATAGGGAAAACAATCTGCCTACCAGGTATTCATCTGGCTAGCATCCTTAGTCTGGTCAGCTTCAGCACATTATTTTATCTCCTGGTTAGGACTTAAAAAAACCTTCTTCTGAGAGAGTAACAATGAAAGAGCCTGCAAGCCAGTAAGAGCTGGGAAGATAGTAAGCACCTGGTTAGGGCTAGAAAAAAAACTTATTCGGAGCAAGTAGAGCAATGAAAAAAAATTCTGCAAAGACTTAGGGCTGGAAAAACATTCTTCGGAGAGAGTAACAATGAAAAAGCCTGCAAGGTAAGAGCTGGGAAGATCGTTAGCACCTAGTTAGGGCTGGGAAAAAAAGCTCTGAAAAAGCTACATTCAGAGTATAAGACGCACCCAAATTTTCAGCCACTTTTAGGGAGGAAAAAGGTGCGTCTTATACTCCAAAAAATACGGTAAGTCCGGTGACTTCTTGAAAAAAACAGGCAGGGAAGAAAAAGCACCTTTGGGAAGAACTCTGCATCTGTTTTGACAGAGTTTATATCATAAGACATCCCAAGTTTCTAAATATAAATTAATTTTGGGTGTAACTGAACCCTCAAAGTAATATTATTTTAGATCTACTCACCTAAGGTTGTAATAAAGCTGCTTTTAAAGCTTTTGTAAAATTAGATTTCTACAAGATTAGAATCTTATTTAACTGAAGCACGTATTATTGCACTAGTAATATTCTTGCTTTGCAAATTTTACTATAATTGGAGGTTTTGGGGGAATTAGTAACCTGGTTTTATACAACATTAAAATGTTGAAGAAATTTGTATTAATTATTTATATGACCTCTGAAATAATGAGCTTGAATGTCCTGTCTTAAAAATTCAGTGGAATGTTATTTTAATGAATGTGAAATTAGTTTATTTTTCTCTTAAAATGTGGCTAATATAAAAACAAACAGTAAATGCTTCTGTAACTAAATTTCTGTGTAACTTCAGAGAATATTTAATAAAGATTAGTTACAATTGCTTTGGTGTTGAAGGTGAACTCGAGACATTGGAAAATTAACTCATATATTTTGGACTTGCTCTATTACCAACAACTTTGGGCAGAAATCAACATAATTTTAATGTGACTGCATTAATCACTGCCTTTTAAAATGCATATTTTAAAATATGTATTTGAGATAAAGTCCCTGTATCTCTTACATTTGCAATTTAGCACAATAACAAGAATTGTTCACTGGGAGCATTGCAGTGAAATAGTGAAAAGTATTATTAAACACTGGGCGGTAAATCTATGCTTGCAAATATCTAGAGTTTTTCAGTATCTGATTCTTTTTTTCCTTCAAAAAAGGCAAAGAGGACTTTTGCGCAAATTTGTAAAAATTATTCATATCTAATTTGGGTAGGTGCTTTTTCATCTTTTGATTATTAATTTTAATGTTACATTATACTGATAGTATTGTTGGAAGTATACTCTTCTTTTAGTTTGGTATAATAAATTATGTAAAATAGACCTTTAATTTTATTGAATTCATTTTATTGTTGAACAGTGTTCTCTGAGTAGTAATTACCATAAGGTGTGGGTTACTTTGGGGTAAGCATGCCTAACTCGAATTATAAGAAAATGCTGTGTTTAATTCACTGGATCTGCTATGATTTCTATAGAGTAGCATTAATTGTATTGTATAAACTGTCCAGCTTTTTATTTTTTAATTCTGTTAATGTGTCACAAACAGTTCACTTAGTGACCATTGAAAACTACAACATCACTACAAATAGTGACATATCCATTTTTCACATTTTCAACCATTGCAACAGCCCCATGGTCACATGATCAAAATTTAGACACTTGGCAGCTGGTTCATATTTTTGACAGTTTCCGTGTTCTGGGGTCATGTGATCACCTTTTGTGACCTTCTGACAAGCAAAGTCAATGGGGAAGCCAGATTGACTTAACAACCATATTACTAATTTAATTGCAATGACTCGCTGAACAATTGTGGCAAGAAAGCTCGTAAAATGGAGCAAACGTATTTAACTGTCTCGCTTAGCAACAGAAACCTTGGGTTCAATTGTAAGCCAAGGACTATCTATAATCAATTTTGTGTTTGTGCCTAATGAGAGCTCTGGTATAGTAATAGACACTCCTACTTCCTACCATAAGAATTTCATTCAATTAATACTCTCAAAAACAGCATTTAATTTATCAGTGGAGATTCTCAATCATCCAGGTCACAGTTGTCCCAAAGATGCTTTTCAAAAGGCAACTGAACTTTCTTGGTTTTTTCCCTTGAAAACATTTCGCTTCTCATGCAAGAAGTTTCAGAAGTGAAGAAACCAAATGGGACAGCATTTAATAGTCAAGCTGCTTAGGTAGCTTGCTATCTTGGCAAAGTGTTCTTTCAGGAAATTTTTCCTTAGTTCTAGGTTGGTTCTCTCCTTCAGTAGTTCCATCCATTGCTTCTTGTCCTGCCCTCAGGTGCTTTGGAGAATAGTTTGACTCCCTCTTCTTTGTGGCAACCCCTGAGATATTGGAACACTGCTATCATGTCTCCCCTAGACATACCCAGTTCCTGCAACCGTTCTTCATATGTTTTAGCCTCCAGTCCCCTAATCATCTTTGTTGGTCTTCTCTGAACTCTTTCTAGAGTCTCATCTTTTTTATATTGTGATGACCAAAACTGGATGCAATATTCCAGTATGGAATCTTACCAATGCATTATAAAGAATGATATGAAGTTTTATTGCAAATGGAAATAAGCTTAGAAATGATGTTATCTAACCACAATATATACTATACAACTGCCTATTGTGACTATTGAAACCATGGCTTTAAGTTTAGTTTAGTTTAGTTTAATTAAATTTATATACCGCCCTTCTCCAGGGGACTCAGGGTGGTGAACAGCCAAGTAAAAAAACACAATATAAACATTAAAATACATTTAAAAGAAAATATTCAATGTGGCCCTAATTTAATACAATTAAAATTTAGTAAAATCTTAAAATTTTAAAAACCCCAAAAACTTTTTCACGCCAGCCCGGCTTGATAAAAATAATATGTCTTGAGGGCACGGCGGAAGGTGGACAGGTCGTGAATGGTTCTTAAGTCTGGAGGGAGCTGATTCCAGAGGGTGGGTGCTCCCACAGAGAAGGTCCTCCCCCTGGGCGTCACCAGCCTACACTGCTTGGCTGATGGCACCCCGAGGAGGCCCTCTCTGTGGGAGCGCACTGGTCGATGGGAGGCAGTTTGTGGCAGCAGGCGGTCTCGGAGATACCTAGGTCCAATGCCATGGAGCACTTTAAAGGTAGTAACAAGCACCTTGAAGCGCACCCGGTAGACCACCGGAAGCCAGTGCAGCTCGCGCAGGAGGGGTGTTATATGGGAGCGCCAATTAGCCCCCGAAACCACCTGCGCGGCTGCATTCTGGATCAGTTGGAGCCTCTGGGTGCTCTTCATGGGGAGCCCCATGTAGAGAGCATTACAGTAGTCCAGACGCGATGTGACCAGGGCATGGGTGACTGTGCACAGGGAATCCCGATCCAGAAAGGGCCGCAACTGGCATATCAGGCGGACCTGATAAAAGGCCCTGGTCACAGCTGTCAGATGGTCCTCTAAGGACAGCTGTGGATCCAGGAGGACACCCAGATTGCGAGCCCTTTTGGCGGGGGCTAGAGACTCACCCCCGATAGTCAGAGATGGAATCATCTGACTATATCAAGACGCTGGGAACCACAGCCACTCCGTCTTGGAAGGGTTGAGCCTGAGTCGGTTTCTCCCCATCCAGATCCGCACAGCTTCCAGGCACCGGGACATCACTTCAAGGGCATCATTGGGATGGCCTGGGGTGGAAATGTACAGCTGTGTATCATCGGCGTACTGATGGTACTTCACCCCAAAGCCATGGATGATCTCACCCAGCGGCTTCACATAGATGTTGAACAGAAGGGGCAAGAGAATCGACCCCTGGGGCACTCCATATGTAAGAGGCCTCGAGGACGACCTCTGCCCCCCTGCCAATACAAACTGCAACCGGTTGGAGAGAAAGGAGGAGAACCAACGAAAAACGGTGCCCCCTATCCCTAACTCTACCAGCCGGTGCAGCATGATATTTAAAACTGGTTTAAATGATATATACATAAAATCTTTAAAACTGGTTTAAATGATATATACATAAAATATTTTAGACTGTTATAATTGAACATTAGATTGTGATACAAGAGAAAGAGGTGTGTGTGTGTGTGTGTGTAGACATAGCAATAGGACTTAGATTTATATACTGCTTCATAGTGCTTTATAGCCCTCTTAAGTGATTTAAGAGCCGAGATGGTGCAGTGGTTAAATGCAGCACTGCAGGCTACTACTAGTTCAGCAGTTCAGCTGTTCAAATCTCACCGGCTCAAGGTTGACTCAGCCTTCCATCCTTCTGAGGTCGGTAAAATGAGGACCCAGATTGTTGGGGGCAATATGCTGAACTCAGTAAACCGCTTAGAGAGGGCTGTAAAGCACTATGAAGCGGTATATAAGTCTAAGTGCTATTGCTATTGCTATTGCTATTACAGAGTCAGCATATTGCCACCAACAATCTGGGTCCTCATTTTACTGACCTCGGAAAGATAGAAGGCTGAGTCAACCTGTTCTGCCCCAGCTACAGACCACAAAGAATGCAGCACACACAAAGTCTGTACAAATCTTACTTTATTAATTAAGGACTACTAATGAGTTTTCTTAGTAGTCGTCAAACACAAATACAGTTTAAAGCAGTCTTTTCTGAACACCGGTTGTTAATTCAAGTTCATTAACAGCCAGCACGAGTCCACGAAATAATAACTCAAGGCTGAGTAAACAGAATTGTAGATATCAGCAAGCTTACCGTGGTTGGCAAAATGCCCAGAAGCACTTTGTAAGAAAAATGCCAAGAGAGAACAAGAGCCGATCAGAATCAAGACACGAAGGAATATGAACGAACGTTGTTTCCTGCAAATTGCTTCCTTCGTCGTCATCCCTTAAATAGGCTAGGGGAGTGGCCAATTAGCCCCAAGCCTTACTCCCAAGGAGACCTCCTCCTGAGGAACCATTCCTGCCTTTTGGCAGCTCTGCGTGCCCTTGCATTGAGTATAGGCTCCTCCTCTTCTTCCTCGTTACTGATGGGAGCTTCTAGAGGTTCTGAAGGTCCTGGCTGAATCTCCGCCTCTGGCACCGAGTCCTCTCTAGCCTCCTCACTGTCCGACTCAGGTGCCAGCTACACAGGCCGCTGGTGCATCACCACATCAGCCTCTGCGCTGCCGGAATAAGCTACCAGCTGCACGGGCTGTTGGCGGGCCACAATGCAACCTTGAGCAGGTCAGGATTGAACTCCTGGCAGTGTAAATGCAATACTGCATTCTTACCACTGTATCACTATCTCTCTCTCTCTTTCTATCTCTGTCTATCTGTCTGTCCGTCTGTCTGTCTTTTTCTCTGTCTCTGTCTCTGTCTGTCTCTCTGTCTCTCTGTCTCTCTGTCTCTCTGTCTCTCTGTCTGTCTGTCTGTCTGTCTGTCTGTCTGTCTGTCTGTCTGTCTGTCTGTCTCTCTCTCTCTCTCTCTCTCTCTCTCTCTCTCTCTCACACACACACACACACACACACACACACACACACACACACACCACACAGTCTCTCTGTGGCTCTCTCTGGCTTTCTCTTTCTATATGTATATTAGCCAAAGTCAGAAGTGACTTTCGATAATTATTTAATATATCAAGCATTTTGTAACAGGAAAACTCTATGACCCTACTGGCACTATGGAATAGCACTTATTCAGTAGATTTTACTGATTTAAAAGGACTTCTCCCATAATAAGTATGCATGGACATAATTTAACTTTACAGATATAAAACAAAATGCATATTCCCATATACATACAGAAATTGAAACTAAGCAATTTCTTCAGTAGAAAATAATTCATTTTAAGAGATATCTTAGGGCATCTATTGGCAAATCTTAGTATTGCACCAGAAAAAAAATTATAGTTTGCATTCAACCATTAACTATATATAATTTTATTAATGAATAACATGGTCTGACTTTCATATTACTAAATCTTATCTAAGAGAAGTAGAATTTTGTTTTGGAGTGTACTTATTTTCCTGCTTAGACGTGCTAATTCTTTTTCCATGAAATAAACTACAACAGATTTAGTAATATCTCTTTTTAATAAATGTTCAACACATTATTCCACCTCTTTTATGCACATTCACATATATTCCAACAAAAAAAATAGGGACTCATTTGTTAGACATGATACTCTGTGCTCCATCTCTGATAAAGTGAGGAATCCAATTAGTTTTATTTCCTTTAAAAAAATGAATTTGCTAACATAGAAAACTGCCTTATACTAAAGTAAAACTAGTTCTCCAGTAACCTAAAAGTCTATAGCTCATTAGAGCCTCTGGTAGATAAGTTCCCCATCAGCTGCAAGCTCATTTTCTAGCTGAGAATTTCAGGAATTAAACATTTTTATATATGTTTAACTTAAATAATTTGAGATCACTAACAACTTGTAAAATGCTTGATAAGACTGCAGTTTTAGATATCTTTATCAGGAATTGAACATATTATAAGTAAATTTGTGTAAAAATCTGTCCCCTTGGCATTGTTTCTTCATCTTGAGAACAAACTTACCCTGGACTTATCTTAACCTCAAAACATCTAAGTTACCTTCAAAATTAACTTGTTCCTTTGTACGGCTGTTTGTTTTGCCTTTATCGAGCTTCTTGCTTTTCTTTTCTATTCCTTTACTATTCCTTTTCCTTTTTAAGATCAGCAATGGCCTCCACTCCATCTTTGTTTTCTGCTGTTTCTTTTCCATTTTATTTATTTTGTTTTTCTTCCACACTTACGCTGAAGGTTATCTTACACTGTACTACTTAGATATACTTAGATAATACTTAGGTGCACAAGAAGAGCCACCTTGGACTAAAGATTTTCAGTATCTAGCCCAGTGATGGCGAACCTATGGCACGGGTGCCACAAGTGGCACGCGGAGCTATATCGGTGGGCACGCGAGCTGAGGTCCGGCGTGCATGTGTGTGCCAGCCAGCTGATTTTTGGGCCTTCGGGGCCCACTGGGAGTGGGGAAACAGGCTGTTTCCAGCCTCCGGAGGGGGTGGGGAAGGCTGTTTTCGCCCTCCCCAGGCTCCTAGAAAGGCTCTGGAGCCTTGGGAGAGCGAAAAACGGGTGTGCCGGGAGTGGTGGGGAGTGGGGGTCATGTGCGCATGTACGGGGGGCATGGAATTATGGGTGTGGGCATGCACATGTGTGAACCCCCGCACTCCCCCCCCTTTTGGCACACGAACCAAAAAAGGTTCGCCATCACTGATCTAGCCAAATTGACAGATTTTTTTTCATAGTTACAGAGGATCAAAAACATTAAATGTCCCCACACTATGAGTATTCCTTCATAGTGTTGGAATTACCATGCACTAGGATGAGTATTATTATGTATAAAGTAGGCACACTCTGTGTCAATACTATACTTTGTATGGCAAAGAGCTTTGCTTCAGTGTTTTACTTTGGATAATAGCACAAAGCATCAAGGTGACATGAACAAATCTCATCTGGCCAACTAAATTTCGAAGGAAATGGATTCTGCTGCATTGGCACAGAACGAGCTTTTTTCGGGGAAAATAAGAATGTGGACATTCCACCCAAGAACAAGGAAAAGGAATCGAGTGGCGCGGTGGCCTATAGGTGGAGCTCTCGCCTCACTTTTAGGAGGCTGTGAGTTCTTTCCTAGGTAGAGGCAGATATTTCTGTCTCTGGGCACACTGAGAATATATCTGCTGAACAAAACTCTGCATTGGTGACAGGAAGGGCATCCGGCCATTAAAGCAGCTCCATTTAGTTGCCCAGACTCCACCCCGCAAGGATTATGGGATTGTTAAAAGAAAAAAGAAGAAGAACAAGGAAAAGGAATGAGAAGAAGCAAATGTTAAAATTTGGATATGTGTACTGACATCAGAGAAAAGGCACAATTATGTATTTAAATCATGATATTTGACAAAAATCTGAAAGTCATGTCATTTGTATGCTAGTATTATATCATTATGCATGTCTTCCTAATACTACCATACAAATGACATGCCTTTCAGATTTTTGTCAAATATCATGATTTAAATACATAATTGTGCCTTTTCTCTGGTGTCAGTACACATATCCAAATTTCAACATTATTTTGGACAGTTAGAGATTATTTATTCAATTTAAATAGCTGTCCATCTCACATATAAGATGCCTATGACATACTGCATTTTCTCTTTAAAGATGGTGTTCAAATCAGCCAGAAATATGAATAGAACATCAATTTTATTCATAAAACTTTTAAAAAATGTATACCATGCCATTTATCAGCCAAGTTTCAATATGCATGCATTCAAAATAATGTATACCATAAATAGCCAAAACCAAGTGAATGACAACAACAATCTTGTTTTATAAAGATGTGGTAAAAATAGTAAGGGGAGTGCTATACTTACCATCATGAGCTCCAGATTAAAGCATGAAATCTATTAATAAATAAGCAACACTGGAAAAACATGACTGGCAATACCATAAGGATTTGCATTTACCCTAACTAAATGAGGACTTCAACCGAACAGGCAAGTATGTGGAAATTGGGACTGCGTTAATTTATTTCTTGCACCAACTAACAGGACTAATATTGTATTTTATCAATCAATAAGGATAACAGCATGGGCATCTGAGGGGATGCAGGGATAAAAAAGTTGAAAAGGAAAGCTTAGACATATGATCAAAGTCCTACTTTTTATGTATGTGTGCAATGCACATTAAAAAGAAACAGGGTGACCCTGGTTGCACTTCCCATTTTGGCTTCTTTAATAAATCTTGGAGATTCCTTTGGGTAATGTTTTTAATTAATTATCTGCTCAAGGTCTGGATTTTTGAGGGACTATAGCCATCAGTACAAAGCTAGCTGTTTAAATTTGTATCAAGGACCTTGGCAGATTTTAATTGAGATACCTGGAAGAGAATTTTCTTCCACCACAAAATATTTTTTTTAATCAGGGAAACTTTTGATTTTCTAATGATACAAATATGTGATTTAAAAAATATCCGTCCGGATAACTAGGTTGTTATCCCTTTGTAATCTGGATCTTTCTGCACTGGAGGGTTAATTCAATTAATAAGCTAAAATTCTAGAAGAGAAGGGCTCACAATACTCCCCAATACATCCTCAATGTGATGGCATCCAGTCATGCATATCAAACAAATGAGCAATGACTAACCACTGTTTTCTTAAGATTGTCAAAGGATTTGAGGAATCAGGTAAGAATTATTTCTGTTATGTCAACTGCAGATCTTCCCATAAGATCTATTTAAGTTTTCTAAATAAACATCAATTAAAAAATAATCATTCTGAAGGGGTCATAGATATTTCTGTTTTGCTATAGTTCACCATCTGATTCATTAAGTCAAATAGTTTACTACTGCAGAGGAGCTTTCCAGCTTTTTCCTTGATGCCCAGATAATTGCTTTAGTTCACATGTTTGTCTGCAAGGTGTCTTTTACTTTCCCCATGTTGTCAATATGTAGGAGATGGAATGTTACGTTGAATGAAATATCTGCCTTATCTGTTTGTCTTCTCTCTTGCTCTTTTATTCATGATGAGTAATTTCTTTCAAGAAAATAGAGGCAAGAAGCTCTATCCATATACAATCCATATCCTGTGGTGTTCATTTTTCCCCTCTCTTTCAATTTAATGTAGAATTTAAATACTTTTTTGTTCACACCACAGTTTCGGTTTCGGCATCAGTACAGTATTTTTCGGAGTATAAGACGCACCGGAGCATAAGACGCACCTTAGTTTTGGGGGAGGAAAACAAGGAAAAAGGCCTCTGCCTCCAAGCAATTTGCCAAACAGCAAACAGCACAGATGATATACACTGTTTGCTGTGTATTTCTGTGCATGTGTGCCTGACCCATAGAAATAGCAAAGAATTGGAGAAATGTACATTATGCCAGAAAGTTTTCTTAAATGTAGTCACACTAACTCATCCCAATTATTTTAATAGATCTATTCCAAGGTAACTAAACTCTAATACTAAACAGGATACTGTTACATTTCATACTATACTTGTACAGAGCTGTTAAAATTAATTAAAATTTCTGGAAGTGTGCATTATTCTCTATTAATTAAAAGAAGATACAATGGCACTGGGCCTCTTCAAAGCAAGCATTTATTTTAAAAAGCTTCTTTATTTTGTTAAGTTGTCTAGATTTACAGGGATCTCCAACCTTGGCAACTTTAAGACTTGTGGACGTCAACTCCCAGAATTCCACAGCCAGCAAAGCTAACAAAGCTGGCTGTGGAATTCTGGGAGTTGAAGTCCACAAGTCTTAAAATTGCCAATGTTGGAGACCCCTGGCTCTAGAACAATAATAAAGCAGTCTTTTAAAAATAAGTCTAATAATTTGAACATTCTACAGACATTCACTTACTCCCTTGCATCAGTAGAAAATAAAAATCTGCGTGTCTCTCCCAGCTATTTGCCTCCTTGCAGTTTTAGTTTCAGTTTCATTTTAGCACGTGGCAAATCAGCTGGGGATCGAGAAGCTGCTAAGGACTTGCTTGTCTTAACAGGCTCCTCCCTGTTTGCTGCAAACAGGTAAATTGCTGGAAGACAGAGGCCAAAGGGTGGGGGGGCTGGGGGGCTACATTCGGTATATAAGAGGCACCCAAGTTTTTACCGTCTTTTGGGGGGTAAAAAGGTGCGTCTTATACTCCAAAAAATACGGTATACTAACCAATGCATAATAAGAATTCCTTCCTTAATCTAGTGCCCTAAACTAGAAACTGCAGAATTCACAGCACAGATGGTAAGGTAAAGATTCATATTGAGCATGTTTCCTGATTATGATAGGGACTTTCAATGTCATTTAATAATATGGAGATGGTTTGTGATGGCAGAATTTTTTTTTAAAAAAAAACCTTCCCAATTTAAGACTGGGACCTACTTCAGTTATTTTCAAGAAAAGCAAACTTGATTTGCAAGAAGATTAAGGTAAATTGGACATAAAACAGTCCGTCTAGAAATGAGTCGGCCTTACTCATGTGAAGATGTTTACTTACATTTGGAAGAATGTGGATTGGAAGATTGGAACTGCACATATTCAATCCCATCGCTAAAGTTATGTGATTCTTATTTAATTGAAAATGAATTCTCGGTTAGTCTGTATTGATTCCTAGATTGATATAAATATCCATAGAAATGGATGAACAGAAAACTAACTTTTCCCTATACTTTGTGATGCATAAGGCTTATATTTATGCTTTTATTATCTGCAAAGTAAAAAGTTTTGTTTCCTTTTTCATCTCAGCTAATGATGCAGAAAAAGCACCACATTAACACATCTGAACAATTCAAGACATTGGCTCAAAGGCAGACAGCAGATCATATTTCCAATGTTGGAAATAGGGTATTATATTTTCAGACAGAAGCGTGACAAGCTGTATTCAATTTGTTGTTATAGATCTTTGATCCAAATGTCTACAGTATATCATGGTTTTGTTAATATCTGATTTCTTGCTTCTGAGTTTCTAAGCCTTGGTGGCAAATTCTGATTATTGATCATAAATGTTGTTTCTTATAAGTATTGTTCGAAACAAATGAAAACTGATGTAATCCAAGATCGACCAAGGTATTTGTTTCACCTTTAAAGGATAAACAGAATATATATTTTAGTGTTAAGATAAAATTTCAACCTGAATAACTTAGAGGTGGGGTGGGGAGGGATGAGAGACATCATAATAAGAGCTAAAGTCAAAGTGGATAAAGTCACTCTCCCCATCCCATCCTATTTCAAATAGAAGGCAGTCACCAGTAAGCCAAGTTTGAAAGTCAGAAGTCAGTTTCACATTTTTGAGTGAAACAGGCATTAAATGCAATTTAATGCAAAAAACTACTCTTTCTTTAACTTTAAAATAATATCTCCACACTTTTATTTACTGTCACTTAATAATTAATTAAAACACTGGAACATACACTTCATTTGACTTCATTGACATTTACTCATTACCATGTGTGAGCTCTACTGGGAAATCCATAGTTGTGACAAAATACGAAAAAGTTAGGCGAGTTGCAGAAAAATGAGGAGCGTAGATCCTGTTCAAGAAAGATGTACACCACATACAAACTTTTGGGGGAAAAAACCCACTGGGAATATCAGAAATGATCAGAAAAATACTGGAATACATGGAAACTGCACAAACTATATAAAATAGAAAATAGCAATTTGAAGAAATAAATCAAACATTGCACATCCAGTTGTCTAATTCTTTGAGCAGATTCTGAATATATGCAGATGTAACTGCTGGTTTGTAAGTGGAATAACAGTTTTCTGATGGCTATGTTTTATTTTGTTTTGTGATTCTGAAAACCATAGTATGTGGGACAGGTTTCCTCTTAACTTCAAAGAAGGCTTCTGTGTTTGTTTGCTTTTTTTTAAAGTATGCTAAGCATGTAGCTTTCATATTTGCTTCCTCAAAATAGTGAAACACTGCACCATCAAGTTACAGTCAGAGAAGTGTAAGTCAGTAAGTTCACATCAGGCTGGAGGAAAGACTGGAGTAACATACTATATATCTCCATTTTAGGCATCATGCTATTCAAACTATTTATAAATGACCTGGATGAGGGATTTAAAATATAATTATCTACAGTTGACACAAAGCTAGCAATAGAATAGTATTAAAATTCAAAGCAAAAGAAAAATGTCAATTCCTTCTTTGGGGTAGGAAAAAGTCAAAGTCATGAGTATTGGATGGGTGGAAGTATGCTATGCAACAGTACATACAAAAAGGATCTGCTAGCTTGGCAGATCACAATCTGAAAATAAACAAACAGTGTGAGGCAACTGTAATAAAAACAAATGCAATTATAGGCTGCATCAATAGAAGTATAGTATCATACAAAGTCAAAAGAAGCAATCATTTCTCTTTATTGCCTCTTGGTATGCCTGCATCTCTATTGTACTAGAGGTGGTATCCTCCCGGTTCTGACCAGTTCGCCTGAACCGGTAGCAAACCGCTGGTGATGTCACGATGACATCACGGAACCAGTTCGGCCGGTCCATGGATGCCACCATCTTTTTTTTGGAATTTTTTTTGATATTTTTTGGGGGTATTTTTTTATTTTTATTTTGGCACTGCGCATGCGCACGCACACTTTGCACGTGCGCATGGCCATATTGTGCGGCCATGTGGCACAGGAGGAAGCGAAGCGGCAGCAAGGTAAGTTAGCACCCACCCCTGTATTGTACCCATTGCTGAACATCAAATTTTAGTAAGGATTTCGAATTAACAAATTAGACAAATAAGGCTGAAAACGTCAGCTCCATTGATAAAAATCATGAAGATGGTGATGTTATCCATTCCGACTCTTGGTGATTCTATGGGCCAGGTCTCTCCACATTTTCCTATCTTGCACTACTTCTTTGAGTTTTTCTATGTTCTGGCTAGTGTCAGCTTTGACAGTGTCCAGCCACCTTGTTTTTTGGACGCCTGGTTTCCTTTTACCGCTAACTCTTCCAAGCATAATGGCTTTCTCCAGTGAATTTCCCCACATGACATGTCCAAAATAAGTGAGATATAGTTTTGTGATTTTGCCTTCCAGGGACCTGTCTGGTGTTATGTGATCCAGTACTTGCTTGTTGGTCACCTTTCCTGGCCAAGGAATACTCAGGAGCCTTCTCTAATATCACAGCTCAAGCGAAATGATTTTCTTCCAATCTTGTTTTTTAAGGTCCAACTTTCACAATCATAAGTAGCTGCAGGGAACACAATAGAGTGGACTAACGTACATTTGGTTGCTAGGCTGGTGTCCTTGCTTTTCCATATTCAGCTCATGTTCATCATTGCTGTGCAACCCAGTGCAATCTGTCAGTTTATTTCTGGGATGCATTCACCACTTTGAGTGATCTGCAACCCAAGGAAAATGAATCAAGATAAATAAAAACCTAGAAAGAAAAAAAAACTTAGAAGCACTGGGTATATTTAGTCTGGAGAACAGTAGACTGCAAGTAGATTGTGATAATTGTCTTCAGAAATCTGAAGGATTGTCATGAAAAATGTAGAACAGAATTGCTAAAAGAGTTGTTTCAGGGCAGAGGATTTATTTGAATTACAATGAAGAGGATTTCAATTGCTACCAGAAAAAAAAGATCAGCCAATGATTGAAGCAGTTTATCAGCGAAAATAGCTGATGGTCTTAGGGAATTATGCATTCATTCACTATTATTTAAACAGAGGATGGAGAGCCACCTTTTGGTATCTAGTGATAGTTTCTTGCAGTGGATTAGATGATCTTCATGATATCTTCCAACACCTACATTCTTTTGATTCTTTGATTCTACTTTCTGTGAAGTGACATGATAAAATCACAGCGATCCAAATCAGAGACAAGTCAGTTTTTGGGTGGGATCTTTGAGCCACAATTACTTTTTTTTTAATTCTCCAAGGGCCGCAGAAGATGTACATGATTATGCACTTACATAATTGGAACAGACAGGACTGACATTTCCAACCTTATTTTTCAATGTTTGGAAGGCAAAGAATTTAAGTGAAAAATAGACCACAAAGCCTTGCAGAATTTCATAGGACCCATTACCCCATATAATAAAGGGAGAAAACAGTGGGAGAGAAATCACACCACTGAAAATTATCTTTGCCACCAAATTTCGGTGGTGTGGTTGCTTTAGTCTCCTTCAGATAGGCACTGTCAACACCAAGTTATACATTACTGGTTCCTGTTCTAAAACCATACAGTGGTGGCTTCATGTGCTTGCAGAAATGGTTGAGGGACTGTTGTTTGCAGATGTTGTGACTTAGTAGGTAATTTTCAAGAGATATATACAAGTAGTGAAGGATCATTTTTCAGCAGCATGTACACTTTTCTCTTGAGCTAATCATTAGCTTGAAAAAGAGAAGTTTTATATCAAACAACTCGGTAAAGATTTATGTTCCACCACAAATTACTATGGGAGACCAGCTGGGGGATATATTCACATACTTGGAAAATGTGTTGTCTCATGAATCAAATATTGATGATGGAATCACAAATCAAATGGCCAAAGGTAGCATAACTTTGGACGTATTTCATGAGTATCTATTGAAGAAGATCCATGAAATTGCCTACACCATCAGACATGGGCAGCACATTAATACACAGAACAATTTATATTCAAGCAGGTTTAAAAAAATAATAACAATTACAAAACAGCATAATATTACTCTGATTAGTTTTGCCAGATACCAGATTAGAAAGCAAGAGCCAATTAGAAAAGCATAATTGAGATAATCTAAAATCTCTTTTGAATTTGTAATGACAGATTTCCAAAAAATATCTTTTAGGGACAATGGATACAGGCAGGAAATAGTCAAGAATGCTGACAATATATATCCAGCTTGTAGATTCTGCTTCATTTTGGGACATCATTTCAAAAGATTTCAGGGAAATCCTCATGGGTGCAGTTTAACATTGTTGCCTTTTAAAATTGGGAGGTCACTAACCAGAAGCATGTTTGGATGTCCTATTGTTGTTGTTGTTGTCGTCCTTGGAGCCCCATAAAAGCCTAAGAGAAGATATTATGCTGGAATAACTGAAAAGTATTCAGTGGGAGCACTCATCTAGCCTATGTTAGACATTCGCTATTTTCTTGCTTTTCCCCATCAATCTTTGGAAGAGCCTTTAATGTAATACGGCTAACAGATTACATTATTTTTTCTATATATCTTAAGAATTATTATGCAAGCCTGCCTTCTATTCCCACACTCCATTTAAGACAGAACTCCCATGATCAAAAATGTACTTACTGTATTGGATAGCTTAAGTTATCATAATAAAGATATTCATTCTTAATAATGATTTGGAGGAGATGGGCTGCTACTCATGGCTTTTTCTTTTTTTTCTCATTCATAGGATATACTGTATGTAGAACCCAGCCCACTATTATCTAATTAGAGTATGAAAGGACACAATTGTCTTTATCTAAGTGAATATATAAGCATTGCAATCACATATAATTTCATGGGAAAATGTTGTCCTTGTAACCATAAAAACCATTTTCAAGAAGTCTTTGAAGCTGGGCGTTCCATGCATCTCATCATATACCATATATATATATATATATATATATATATATATATATATATATATATATATATATATATATATATATATATATATATATATATATATATATATATATATATATATATATATATATATATTTGTATGTATGTATGTATGTATGTGTGTGTGTATATGTGTGTGTGTGTGTGTGTGTTATAAACATATATACTATGACTTTCAGAATTTTTTTTATGCTGGCTGATATTAATATCCATATTCATGCACAAAATTATCCATTTCTTCTGACATCTTGTGTGCAATAAATATGGTAATACCGATTTCATGAAAAAAAATTCAAGGAGAACATGCAATTATTCTAGAAAAAAAGCTATCTGTTGTAATATGAACCAAAGCAATGGAGATTAGAAACAAAGCTTCTTTATTAAAATACCCTAAAACTGGGCTACCAGGCAACCAACCAAATATAGCTCTGAATATAGATTTGCAAAGGCTTATATAGGAGATAGAAAAGGCACATCAACAGTCATTAATAATAAATTACATTTGCATAGTCAGGAAAAGTCCTCAATTTATATCAGTATCAAGCAATCACCAAAAACAAGGTTTTATACTTAGGCAAGAAAAACCAAAGGTACAAGTACAGATTAGGCAAAACCTGGCTCAGAAACACTAACTGTGAGAGGGACCTTGGAGTCCTAGTGGACAATCACTTAAACATAAGCCAGCAGTGTGCGGTGGCAGCCAAAAAAGCTAATATAATCCTTGGTTGTAATAAACAGAGGCATGGAATCAAAATCATGTGAAGTATTAGTACCCCTTTATAAAGCCTTAGTAAGACCACAGCTGGAATACTGCATCCAGTTTTGGTCACCACACTACAAAAAAAGATGTTGAGGCTTTACAGAATGCAAAGAATAGCAACTAAGATGATTAAGGGCCTGGATACATAAACATATGAAGGTTGCAGTAATTGGGTATGGCCAGTCTAGAGAAAAGAAAGACTAAGGGTAACATGCAGGGGTGAAATGCTCCCAGTTCGGGCAGGCCAGTCGGTCATCACAGAGCCGAAGGAGCCAGTGGCGGTTGCGGCATGGGGCTTCCCCTGCCTTTTCCCCCCGCCCGCCTGGATGCTGCCATTTGAGTTCTTTTGCCCTATGTGCATGCGCAAAGCATTCTGTGCATGCACAGAGGGCAAAAGAACTCAAATGGTGGTGTCCAGGTGGGCGGGGGAAGCGGGCGGGGGAAGCCACACACCGCGACCGCCACCAGCTCCGTCAGCTCTGCGACAACCGACTGGCCCACCCGAACTGGGAGCATTTCACCCCTGGACATGATAGCAGTATTCCAATATTTGAGGGACTGCCACAAAGAAGAGGAGGTCAATTTATTTTCCAAAGCACCAGAAGGCAAGACAAGAAACAATGGATGTAAACTAATCAAGGAAAAAAACAACCTGGAATTAAGGAGAAACTTCCTAATAGTGAGAACAATTAACCAGTGGAACAGCTTGCCTTCAGAAGTTGTAGGTGGTTCATCACTAATGTTTTTTAAGAAGCGACTGGCCACTTGTCTGAAATGGCAGGGGTGGGTTCCTCCCGGTTCGGACCAGATCGCCCGAACCGGTAGCGACCTGCTGGTGATGTCATGATGACGACCCAGTACAGTCGGTGCCGGTCCATGGGTGCCGCCATCTTTTTTTGGGAATTTTTGGTGAATTTTTCCATGTTTGGATGGCTTCTCCTCTTCCGCAGCTTGAAAAAGAGCCCTCCCTCCTGCCCGCGGGTTAATACTGACCTTTATTTCTTCACCCGAAGTACAGCTGATGAGCTCCTCAGCTGTGTTTCAGGCTGAATCCTGCTACTGAGCATGCGCGGAAGTGAAAATGCATAGGGGAAACACGCGAAACATCGCGATGCGAACCGGTGGCGAACGTAAATGGAACCCACCCCTGCTGAAATGGTATAGGGTCTCCTGCTTGAGCAGGGGGTTGGACTAGAAGATCTCGAAGGTCCCTTTCAGCTCTATTCTGATTGATTAAAATCCAGACCTAAAGGCTGATTCCAGAGTGTCACATTCATTTCTTTTACACCACCCTTCACCTGACATTTTCACATTTTCTGCTTTATTCTGCACCTTGAGTTCCAATATTCTACATTTCTATCTAATAATGCAATTTTCTACTGACATGGGAAACATGATTGAAACTTAAAAATAAAAGTCTTAACTAAGAAAACCCTTATAATTCTAACTTTTAAACTTCACACAATATATGAAAAATTACACTTCTGTTGACCAACACATTAAATTTTTTGGATGTGACAGGTAAACCCAATTATTCATGGCTCAATAATTTACACTAATCTATACTTTCGTTTCATTACTTTTTCCTGTATCGCAAGACACTCTGTCAACTTGATTCTCTATTGGACCATCAATAAGAATACGTTCCTTTTCCCATCAGCAAGGAGTGAGTTACAACCATTCCATTGCCTGTCTCCAATAGTAAGGAATGTATTTGAAATTCTAAATCAATATTATGTTTATTTTCTTTCTCCTTTAAGATAAAGCATTGGACTTTCTCTTAATTATCGTGAAGATAAAGTATCCTTTCCTGTAAGGGTGATCAAAACCATGCATCAAAAATCTGTTAACATAACAAAACATAACAGGGCAAATTAAAATCCTGAAGTGGGCCTCATTTGATATATAAAAATACATATCTATGGATTACAAAACCTTACTAAGCACAATTTAAGTCTTATCGTAATTATGTGAAAAATATATTGTTCACGGACAAAACAATTTGAGAGCATTTTGTAAATACTGAAGAATAACAATAGTGCAGATAGGATCCTTTTATGAAAGCACAGGGCAATATAGTTTAAACCTTTTTTATAAATCATTCTATATACTTATAATAAGTGCTGCCATTATGGCAATTCCACTTAGATTTAGATTTATTATTAGAGTTGGAAAGGACCTTGTAGGTCATCTAGTCCAACCCCCTGCTCAAGCAGGAGTTCCTACACCATTTGAGACAGATGGCAGTCCAGTCTCCCCTTGAAGAAGGTCGCAAGTGTTGGGGCTCTCACAACCTCCGCTGGCAAGCTGTTCCACTGGTTGATCACTCTCACCGTCAGAAAGTTTCTCCTCACTTCCAAAAAAATGCATTTTCAAAGGGATTCATAGGACTATCAATTTCCAAAAATGTCTTAATTAAAAATGTAATCTGTTCTGAACAGTTATAGTGTCATCAGTTTTATTTATTTATTTATTTTATTTATTTATTCATTCATTCATTCATTCATTCATTCATTCATTCATTCATTCATTCATTCATTCATTCATTTATTTGACTGCCCAACTGAGATTATTGTGACAGTGAGTAGCCAGAGGAAAACTTAGTTACAATTTTTTTTAAAAAAGCAAAACAAATTGTAAGGTCCTGCCTCTCCTTCCTGTTCAAGAAAGCATGGAGACTCAAAACTTTAGCATTTCAAAAGGAAGCTTTTATTGAAAGGAAGTGAATGCAAGACAATGCAAAGCAGGATCAGAGTCCCCCCCCAGGCAATTCCGTTAGGATAAAGTAGTTAGAAACCCCACCCCTCAGTTTGATGGTGAATGAGCCAATCTACAAGTGCGAAGATGTTGTGGAACCGGGTCGTCCTGAGAAAGAGATAAGGAGTCATTCCCATGTGCTTCTTCTGTGAGGTTTCCAAACTGAGAGAAAACAGATGGCCCTCCCCACTTGTACATCCCCCAAGATAAATCAAAGCACAGGGCAGAACAGGTGACAGGGTAAAAGTTATAAACCAGGGAATTACAGGATACATACTGTAGGAAAACAGGATGAGAGCAATAAATGAATAAAAGAATCCACTTGAATGGCAGTATCACGATAGGGATCAGATACAAATAATCAATGCAATAAGGGAATACTGGGGTACATTAACAATTATTCCATGTTCCACAAACTGACTCATCTATCATCCTGGTCTAATTCCTGGAGAAGAAAACATATTTTCAGAACCTTTCTAATACCTACTGGGGCTTGTGCCAACCAAACATCAGAGTTGAGGGAGGCTATTGGGAAACTTGCAGGCTCCCACAAACATCATGTTGGTGATGAGCAAAAGAAGTTATGGTGGAAGTCATGGTGAGGGGTCTCATGGAACAAGTCTTAGTGTTTTGTGCCTCTGCTATTTTCCAATGTTCTGATACTGCCTAGTCATTAAGCAATAGAAGTCCTGGACAGGGTCTGTTGTTACTTAATGCCAAATTGGTCTATAAGAAAAAAATATTTCATCTGAAGTTTACTAATGGGTGAAGGGCCAATTTGCTATGTTTAATCAAGATCAGATTGGGCAGGGAGGGATAGTTCCGCCCTCTGAAATGTGCCCATCTGGGTAATGAGCATGGCACTACATATAGACCAGGGGCGGGTTGCCTACTTACTGATACCAGTGCACTGCGCGCGCATCTCCATGTTTCATGCGCACATGCTCGCTACACACGCATGCCCTCTCACATGATTTTGGCAAGATTTTGCTTCTGCGCATGCGCGGAAGCAAAATCTCGCCAAAATCTCACGAGGGGACACACGTGCACTTGCGATTTTGGCGAGATTTTGCTTCTGCACATGCACGGAAGCAAAATCTTTTCAAAATCTCTCACGCACGCGCGTCCCCTCAAGAGATTTCGGCAAGTTTTTGCTTCCGTGCATGCACAGAAGCAAAAAAGCCAAACAATTCTTTTAAAAAGGTGGCGACGTGCGCGACTGTCCGGTAAAGACGGTACCGGAGCAGTCGCGCGCAAATTGCATAATCGGCGGGTCCCTAAGGGAGCTGCGCACTGGACTGCACCAGTAGGAACCCACTCCTGATATAGACCTACGGTAGGACTAGGAAGTAGCTATAATTATTCAAGAAATTCTTGAAAATGTTAATGTTACGTCCTCCTTGCACGCTAGCGACAGCAGCAGTCACCGCCGATTGGAGCGGGGCGCTGAGCGGGAGCGCTCAGCCCCCTGATTGGCTGCCGCATTTGACAGCTCCTTAAATAGCGCTGTCAGACGCGGCTGAGGAGATTCTTTTCGGCGCCTTCGGCTTCTTAGCGTTCTTCTGTTGTTCTGCTTACTCTGTGGTTGCCTTAATAAAGGCTTGAGTTTCAACACTCCTGACTCCTGTCCATTCTTCGTCCCTCGGACATAACAAGTGGCGACGAAGGTGGGATATTAGCGGTCACGCTGCTGACCCCAAGCAGGAGAAATAGTGCTTCTCCCCCTCCTTCTAGCCCTAGTGTCTCTGCGCGGCTGCCGCCAGCACCTCCGTCAGCCATGGCTCGAATTGGCAAAGATCCGACCACCTTTGAGATTTTCTGCCCTGAGTCCGAGACCTGGGCCGCGTACATGGAGCGCTTCGAGTGCTACCTGCAGGCGAACAACCTCACGGAGCTTCCAAGCAACCGGCAACGTGCCTGCTTCCTGAATGCCTGTTCCCCACCAGATGTTCGCTACGGCCAGAGCCCTGGTGGCCCCGCAAATTGTTTACAATGTGCCGTGGGAGGAACTCCTGAGTAAGCTTAAAAATCATTATTCCCCCACTCCATCTCGCATCGCCTGCAGGTTCGCGTTTCAGCAGCGTTTGCAACGGGAGGGGGAGGCTATCAATCATTACATGACTGCCCTCCGAGACGCTGCTTTAGACTGCGAGTTTCCCAACCTTGATGATGCCCTGCTGCAACAACTTGTTTGTGGGGTGAGGGACATTAGGCTGCAGCGTCGCCTCCTCGCCCGCACTGAGTTAACATTGCCAGTCGCTCTGGATGTGGCAAGGGCAGCAGAAATGTCCACCCTTTCTGCAGCCGAAATCCACCGTTTCCAGCCAGCCGCACCCCCGACTCAGCAGCACCTCACCGTCCACCATGAGGACATCGCTCCTTTCGACCAACCAGCCTCTGCCTCAGCCACTTCGGTTCACCGCCTTGGAGCCCCTGCCCAGCGCAGATGGCAGCCGCAACAATGACAACCGCGCCAAGCCAACTTCAACCTGTGTGCCAGCTGTGGAGAGCCTCACCCCCGCAGCTCCTGCCGATTCCGAGCCGCGACCTGCCGCCGCTGTGGAAAGTTCGGACACCTCGCGAAAGTCTGCCGCTCGATGGGAGCTGCCGCTGTCCCTTCAGCACCGCCGCCTTTCCCTGCTCGCCCCCAAAAGCCTCCTGCTGACTATTTTCCTGTCAGGCAAACTGCTGAGGTTCTGCCTGAGGAGGTTTGTCTAACTGCTGGGGGGGGGGCGGAAGAAAATTTGGCTGGAGCTAAAGATTGAGGGGTCCCCTTGCTTAATGGAAGTAGACACTGGCTCAACCAAAAGCATAATTTCCTGGGACACCTTGCAAAGACTGGTGCCTTCACTGACAAAGACATGCCTGACCCCTTCTTCCATCAGGTTGAGGGACTACCAGGGGAACCCCATTCCCATTTTAGGGGAGACCAAGGTCCTAGTCAAGAAGGGCTCCTTCACAGGCAACCTGCCCCTTGTGGTAGTGTCAGGTTCACTGCCCTCACTCCTGGGCCTAGAATGGTTTGACTCCCTTGGCCTCTCCCTCACAGGTGTTCATGCCCTCGCAGCGCACGACAATTGCCCTCTATTCCTCGAATTTGCTGATGTATTTGACAACAAACTAGGCACCTACTTGGGCAACCCCATCTCCCTCAACCTGGATCCACAGGTTGCCCCCATCCGCCTTAAGCCAAGACGCGTTCCTTTTGCCCTGAGGCCTAAGGTGGATGCGGAAATTGACAAGTTGCTAGCCCAGGGCGTCCTTGAGCCAACTGACCATGCGAAATGGGAGACACCTGTGGTCATCCCCTTAAGACCAGATGGGTCTATCCGGCTGTGTGGGGATTATAAAAGCACGCTCAACAACGCCCTACAACCTCACCCATACCCAATTCCTGTGGTGCAGCACTTGCTCCATTCCCTAGGCCGGGGCACGACTTTCGCCAAGCTGGACATGGCTCAGGCTTATCAGCAGCTCCCGGTGGATGACTCCACCGCGGAAGCACAAACAATTGTCACCCACCGGGGTGCTTTTAAATGCCGCCGCCTCCAGTTTGGCATGAGTGTTGCCCCCGGCCTCTTCCAGAACCTAATGGAACGCCTCCTTTTTGGCCTGCCAGGGGTCATCCCTTACTTCGATGACATTATCATCTCTGCCAATAGCCAACCGGAGCTCTACTCCAGAGTAAGAGCCGTTCTCACCAAATTTCGCCTGGCAGGCCTTAAACTGAAGCGCAGCAAGTGTCAAATCGGGGTGCCTAGTGTGGAGTTTCTGGGATACCTAATTGATGGAGCAGGCATACACCCTACCCCCTCTAAAGTGGCAGCCATTAAGCAGGCCCCGACCCCAACTAGTAGGTCGGAACTACAATCCTTTTTAGGCCTCTTAAACTTCTATAACATTTTCCTTCCTCATAAGGCCACCTTCGCTGAACCCCTTCACAGATTGTTAGATGCCAACAGACCTTGGCATTGGGGGCCTGAGGCTCAGGCCGCTTTTGAGGAGGTCAAGGCCCTCCTCGCGTCAGACGCAGTCTTGGTTCAATACCACCAAGACCTACCACTATCCCTAGCAGCAGATGCCTCCCCCTTTGGCATAGGA
Source organism: Diadophis punctatus similis (assembly GCA_023053685.1). Classification (NCBI taxonomy): domain Eukaryota; kingdom Metazoa; phylum Chordata; class Lepidosauria; order Squamata; family Dipsadidae; genus Diadophis; species Diadophis punctatus. The sequence goes on along the minus strand of JALIGW010000006.1, from coordinate 15,029,048 downwards.
GCAGTACTTGCTCACATTCTTCCCAATGGCTGTGAGGCTCCAATAGCTTATTTTTCTAGGACCTTGTCCTCCACAGAACGCAAGTACAGCCAGACCGACAGGGAGGCGCTTGCCCTGGTAGCTTCCATCAAGCGTTTTCATGACTACCTGTATGGGCGTTCCTTCCAGTTAATCACTGACCACAAGCCACTACTTGGGCTCCTGTCTGGTGACCGCCAAACCCCCCAGTACCTTTCGCCCAGAATGTCTCGCTGGATGGAGTTCTTGGCAACCTACTCTTACTCCCTGCATTACAGACCAGGGAAAGCCATGGCCAATGCCGATGCCCTTAGCCGCTGCCCCCTTCCTGCAGCCATCATTGATCCAGCCCCTGCCTCTGAGGTCCTCCTAATTGAGGACCTAGGACCCCCAATTCAGGCATCAGACATAGCCACCCATACGAGCCGTGACCCCATCCTGAGCCAAGTACTCGACTGGGTGTTGAGAGGGTGGCCTGGGGGGCAGCTAGAACAGCCCTTCTTACCATACTATAACCGCCGCCTAGAACTCTCCACCCAACAGGGCTGCCTCCTCTGGGGGCATAGGGTTGTGGCTCCCCCTGCCTTGCATCACCAAATTCTTCAACGCTTACATGCCAGCCACCCTGGGGTGGTGCGAATGAAAGCACTGGGAAGGAGTTACGTGTGGTGGCCTGGCATGGACCAGGAAATAGAAAAGTGGGTCTCCTTATGCCAACCTTGCCAGCTGTCTAGGCCTGCCCCGCCCACTGCAGCCCCAAGGTCTTGGGAGGCTCCAAAAGGGCCTTGGTCCAGAATCCACCTGGATTTTGCAGGCCCCTACCATGGCCACCAGTTCTTGGTGGTTGTGGATGCATATTCAGGATGGGTGGAGTTGGAACTAATGACAAGCACCACCTCTGAGTCCCTCAGCCGCACATTAATGAGGCTGTTCGCAACCCAGGGTTACCCAGACGTCGTGGTGTCTGACAACGGCCCCCAGTTCACATCCAGTGTGTTTCAGCAATTTTTGGCCTCCCATGGAATTCTCCAGGCCTTGACTGCCCCGTGGCACCCGGCGAGTAATGGCCGGGCAGAAAGGGCAGTGAGGTCAGCTAAAGAGGCACTAAGCAGGTTAAGTGCCACAAACTGGCAGGACAGGGTGGCAACGTACCTTCTAGCTCAGCACTCAATTCCCTGTCCTGCGACAAACCGCAGCCCAGCTGAGTTACTTATGGGCCGCCGCCTTCGCACTGACCTTGATAGAATGCACCCCGGGTTTGCTGCTAGGGAAATCCCAGTCCTACATGCCAGGGGCCGGTGTTTTGTAGTGGGAGATACCATATTTGCCCAAAATTATGGGGGAGAACCGCGCTGGCTACCTGGCCTGGTCACTGATGTAACTGGACCCTGTTCTTACAGGGTCAGATTGTTGGATGGCCGCATTTGGAGGAGGCATGTTGACCAGCTAAGGGGGCGACGGCCGGCAGAAACCAGCCCGGAAACCATCACTCCAGCTCCGGTCGCAATAGCCTCGCCTTTGGCCAGCCCAGCCGCTGGGTTCGCCGACCTCGCGGAGCCGCAAGAGCACTCACCGGCCGCTGCAGCGCCCTCTGTTGTTGGTCCAGCGTTGTCCCCGAGCTCACCGTCACCGCCTGAAGTTCCTCCGGCTTCATCAGAAGTTCCGCCGGGGGTTCCCAGCGGCCCAGCAGAGCTGCGCCGTTCTTCAAGGTTGCGCAGGCGCCCAGCGTATCTGGGTGACTACGTTTGTTCTTTCCGGGTGGGGAGAGGTGTTACGTCCTCCTTGCACGCTAGCGACAGCAGCAGTCACCGCCGATTGGAGCGGGGCGCTGAGCGGGAGCGCTCAGCCCCCTGATTGGCTGCCGCGTTTGACAGCTCCTTAAATAGCGCTGTCAGACGCGGCTGAGGAGATTCTTTTTGACGCCTTTGGCTTCTTAGCGTTCTTCTGTTGTTCTGCTTACTCTGTGGTTGCCTTAATAAAGGCTTGAGTTTCAACACTCCTGACTCCTGTCCATTCTTCGTCCCTCGGACATAACAGTTAAGAATGCTAATCTGCAGTTAACCAGGTGTGAAACCCAATTTGGAGGGCTGTTGCTCAGGATCAGATGTGATTGTGATCAACTTCCCTTTTGTGCAGCAGGCTGTTGATCTGTTCTCTCTGATTTATGGCTGAGTAGACTTCCCCAGTCTTATGGTTCTTGGGAATTTCAACCTGCTTTCTTAGGATACAAAGTTGGAGACAGCTACCATAGTAACTATGGGACTGACCTAAATTACTGAGGGCAGTATCAAAGAATCAAATCCATGTTCCAGACTTATTTTTCTCTCTCAGTACAATAGTAATATCATCTGGAATTGGGAAACATTATCATCAGTAACGTAATATCATTGAGAAATTAGTCCCGGTTCCTGTCTGTGGGGATTCAGTCTGACGACCTCAGGCATCTGATGGAACTGATTGGATCACAGAGAACACATGGGATTTTCCTGAGGCTCTGATGCATGTTTCAACTGAGGCCTTAGTCACCATTTTGAATGAGAGGACAATAATGGTCTTGAATCAAATTTTATAAGATGAGGAGACTACAGCTTGCAGACACTGCTGTTTAAAGTGCAGGCACTTTTACAAAGAAACAGCCACCCACTGGCATCTAGATTGGTACCCTGATATTGGTTGTCTGAATTATATCATATTATATCATATTTCAGTGGGGATGGTCATAGCTGTATGATGTTGATTAAAGGCAAAGAATCTGAATGTTTGGCAATGCACATCTGTAAACTTTCCACACAAATCATGTCCTCCATAAATGCCTGACTTTAATCAAGTGATAATATGATGTTGTAAACAGCAGGCTGTTCATGTATAAGTTTCATTATTTTTATTCATGTCTTACTGGAACTAAATGTTCAGCAATTTATGAGACTATTGATCTGAACGCCCCCCCACACACACAAAAACTCATAAAAGCAAACATTAAAAGTAACTGACAACATGGAAGATTAACCTTGAAATAAATTTTGCAATGATACTAATACTTAAATCACTTATTATGCTACTGCCAAACATGGAAGCAATATTAATCTAGTAATCAGAGTTAAAACAGATGCCAGACAAAGGTTTAGTGAAGCAAAAATGTAGTGAGTGAGTGGAGAATCAGATAACAAAGAAACAAAATACATTAGAAGAAAACAAAACAGATGAAAGAAAATTATAATCCATATGATAGAATTGGATTGGAACAAGACATTGTTCATCTCATTTATTCCATACTTCTTGCCTCTTCCAATTTGTTTTTCAGGAAGTTTGTGTACTTTTGAAAGCATTAATAATCATGGTGAGATGGGTGGCAAACAAATTAAATAAACAAACAAACAAGTAAATAAATAAATCTTTTGGAAAACTTATTTAGTGGCTGTACCGGATAAAGATTGTGGAAAGGATACTTTCTGGAAAGTGACTATTTTAAAATTGAACTGATCTGTTGATATTTTTATTTTATAGTTTGCAAGAAAAGGTTCCTAAATCTCACTACTGCAGAATGAAAAAGGCAAAGCTAGCCATTAATATTAGTGTGAATATTCTGTCTTGTACTCAGAGCTGAATGGACAAGATGGGATTTCTGTAACATTCCAAAGATACCTTAGCTGTTCTCCCAAATGCTAACTCAATTAGTACTAGCGTGCAATGTCTACAGCAATTAAGTACAATGGGACCATCAAATGAAATGTGAGAGTCAGCAGATCCTACACTCTACAAGAACAGTAGCACATCCAACTTGTGCTCAGAAGCAAAATTATGCATAATTATATAGCAAAGCATTACAGATAGCTGCATGGTCACATTTTTTCCACTGGCTGCATTAAGTTTATTTGTCCCAATGACTGCATTAACTTTCTGCACCACGACTATAAATAAGCATTGTGCACTGAGCCAATAATGATTTAATAATGGGCAGATTTATTTCAAATTCTACTCAATTTTCATACCCTTTTCTTTAAAAAAAATCTTTGAAGAGAATGCATATTTTGGAATGATTGAGACACTGAAGGTTCACAATCTCTTGAAAAGACAATTTTTGAGAAAGAGGAAGAAGCTCTCAAGCCCTGTTCCACAGCCCATGATCCAAAAAGCATTCAAGAGCAAAAACTGGATCTTGGCAATTACAATCAGAACCTCCATTCTTATTTGTTTCCAGACCTTTTGCAGCCCGGACTGAGTTGCTGTTTGTGAGGTACACTGCTAATGAACTCCTTGTTTAGTGGCTCACTGTTTATGTCTAACATTCCTCTTATTTCTTTCTACGTCTTCTCACAATTTCTCCAAGAGATTAGCATACCTCTGCTTAACAGGTGTGATTCTAACTCAGTAGAGCAAAGGCATAATTCAAATGCTGAGTGTGGGAATATGCTGTATTCTAGATGAGCAAATGAATTCTTTATTAGTTGTAAATTATTAATTAACTTCCAAGGACCCTTCTAGCTTACAATATTGTAGCAGCATGTCTCAGCCCACTGGATAAAAGGCTAGAAATCTCAAAACTTCCTTTCCAGAAACCTTCACTCTTATGCAGCTCAACCCCAACTTGTTCCTTGGGGAACAGCTTTGCAGTGTGTGCTGCTACTGTCTATCTCCCAAGAAACACCTTATCCATTTAAGACAGACAGAGCATCCCCACCTGTGTTACCTAATTAGCAATATAAATGTTAAAAACAAGGGGGGAAAATAATCCTTATAATGTTATCTCTTGGCCTTGTAGGATAAAAGTGTATGACCAGAGGTTTCAGCCCTTTCTTCAGTAATTTGGGAGATAGCCCAACTCATAATAAAGAAAATCAATTTAAAATAGTTAAATATTTTTAAAAATATTTTTAAACTTTAAATATGCAAAAAGAAGTATGCTAAGCCTAGCTTGGAAAAGAAAAAGAAAAAACCAACTTGCAATTTAATACATAAATAGACATGCTTATTGTTATTGTTCAAAGAAGAATCTAAAGAGCAGACTACTAGATCTCATAGAACTTGGCTGATAGATAATTCAAGACTGCTATAAAATATATAGTAGCTGAGTTTGTACAGATCTATACTATTGTATTTAGCACGCAGAAAACAAATACAATTTAATGCACGTTCTGGCTAAATATTTTTCAATTCACATATGTCCTAAAACAGTGTGTTCTTATTTCACCCACCCCCCAATCTCTCCACCCTCTTGGGATATTTCCAGCCAGAGGTGGGTTCAGACCGGTTCAGACCGGTTCAGACCGGTTCTATAGAACTGTTAGTAACTTGGCGGCCTGGGTTGCTGGAACCAGCAGGTCTGCCACACCCCTGAGCCGGTTCTGTCAGTGGCGCTATAGACGGCGCCATCTTGTTTTTTGCTTCTACACATGCACAGAAGCTTTTTTCAGTACTGCGCATCCCCCACGTGCACAATGTGCACCCTCCCGCATGGTGCATCCCTGAGTGAACCGGCAGTAGCAGAATCCGGAATCCACCCCTGCTTCCAGCCATTTATCAGAGATATTGGACAGATGGAATACTACCTATTTTTGCAGCTCAGTCATGGCAACTTCTCACTCCATTTCCATAGAGTTTTGATTCTGATCTTAAAAGAACAAAACATTTATTTAATTGCAGGAAGGGACAGGGGATATTTTGGGGAAAATGCTAATGCCCAGGTCTGAAATAAGATATTCAAACTCAGGTGCTCTTAGAATTAGAATTAGAATAGCAGAGACCTCACTAACACAACATCATGCTGGCTGTTCACAACCATTACATCTACTTATCTAAGGTACTTTTTATTTGGTGAGAGAATCAGTGTTAGCGGTCAAGTACATGGAAATTCATGTATCAAGATTGGTGATTTTGTGCTATTGTTTGGAATTTTGTGTTGGTGTGCATACTACATGAACACACACACACACACACACACACACACACACACACACACACACACACACACACTGTAAACCACAACAAGATGTATACATTTAGTGGTATATAAGCTTTATAAATAAGTGTACTAGGGAAGGCATTTGGCAATTTCCTGATAGAAAGAATATCAGAGGCAATAATGACTAAAACTTGGAAAAGAAAAAGAAGAAGAAACCAAATAAAAATGCAATATGACCTTATGGCTGAAATGTGAGTATGTAGAACAGCTTTGGCTTTATAGCAGGTGTATATGTATCAGTGGTGAAATCCAATTTACTACCGGTTCTGTGGGCGTGGCAGGGGAAGGATACTGCGAAATCTCCATTCCCACCCCACTCCTGGGGGAAGGATATTGCAAAATCTCCCTTCCCACCAGTATTTGCCGATTCTCCGAACTACTCAAAATTTCCACTACTGGTTTTCCAAAACCTGTCAGAACCTACTGGATTTCACCCCTGATATGTATCCATATGACCAAATTAGTATTGAATTGAAAGAAAGTGTATGATAAAGTGACTAGTCTTAAATTATGTCCACTGCTGAATGTGGTGAGCAATAAATGATAACAATAAATAAAATACTTAGGACAGGATTCAGCTATGAGCAAGGAATAAGACAAGGGGTGTGACCTCCAGGTCCCGTCGGCCAAGCAATGCCGGCTGGCGGGCCCTAGGGGGAGAGCCTTCTCTGTGGCTGGCCCCGCGCTCTGGAACCAACATCCCCCAGAGACCCGAACTATCCCCACTCTGCTGGCCTTCCGAAAAGCCGTTAAGACATGGCTTTTCCTGCAGGCTGGGGGTAGAGCTTAATCCATTCGAGCTCACCCCCAAGTATGTATGGTTGTTGAATGGTTGTTCGATGTTCTTTTATATTGTGTTTTTTAAATTTTTAAATTTGTTTTTAATTAATATTTAACATTTGGTCATTCTTGTATTTTTCTCTGTTGTACGCCGCCCTGAGTCCTTCAGGAGTTGGGCGGCATATAAGAATACCAAAATAAATAAATAAATAAATAAATTTTATTAGTTGTTTAATGCATCTACTTCAATCCAAACAATGGATGATTGGCTGAAAAAGCTGATGAAGTTAGCAGAGATGGCTAAACTGACTGCTTTAATTAAAGAATACAACTTAACTTTATTTCTACTTGGAAACCACTTTTGGACTTTGTGCTTGAGGTAGAAAAAAATGAAATTTTGATTTTTGGGTTTTTCTGATTAGATAGGCTTATTGGCTAGTATATATTATATGTAAAAATAAAAAGTTGAGGTTGTATGTTGTTACCTTATTCTACTGCGTGAGAAAAGAGTCAGAAATCAATGCTTTTCTTTTTCTTTCCCCTTTCACCCTACACTTTTTCCTCTTTCCTTTTTCTTCCCCCACTTTCCTATCATTTTCATTTTTCTTTATATTTTATATTTAGATAAACTAATAAAACTTGAAAAGATAATGTATCTGTGGTTAACTTCGGGATTATAAGTGTGTTGGCTACAGACGTGAATATCCATGTACATTTTATGCAGACCATGCAATGTTGTTTGCTAAGAAGACAAGTAATTTGCAGTAAATTCTAGACATATTGGATTAGCTAAATATTAATATATCAAACACCAAGACATTTGTGTTTGATAGGAAGTAGGGGAAAAACAAGAGTAATTGATTGTACAGTCTTTTGGAAGAAAGCTTCCTAATGGGAACATGGATGGGAACATGGATGGGAACATGGATGGAGAAATAAGACATGCAAATGCTCTTTTAAAAAAGTAGTGGATATTTGGATGCATTTTCAGGTTTCAATTTTTTTAATCAAAATAATGAAAGCAGAAGTACACGTTTTGATAAAAGCTCTGGTTCTTTAGTGAGTGCGATATCACAAAGCCCATATAAGGGGAGCTTTTGCACAGGTTGCAAAGAGGAGCTTTTGCACAGGTTCGCCTGGTGCACCAATTGCGACCATACTTGGAGAAGGAGGCTCTATTCATGGTCACTCATGCCCTTGTCACCTTCTGATTGGACTACTGCAATGTGCTGCAAGGGGCTACCCTTGAAGAGTATTCGGAGACTGTAACTGGTGCAAAATGCAGCTGCGCATGCTGTGGGTGTTTCAAGATACACCCACGTAACATCCATACTCCGCCAGTTGCATTGGTTGCCCATTGGTCTCCGGGTACAATTCAAGGTGTTGATCATCATCTTTAAAGCCCTACATGGCTTAGGACCAGGTTACCTACCTCATACTTCCCTTCGACCGGTCAGGTCCCACAGAGTGGGTCTCCTTCAGGTCCCGTCAACCAAACAATGTCGGCTGGCGGGTCCTAGGGGGATAGCCTTCTCTGTAGGGGCTCCTGCTCTCTGGAACCAACTCCCCCCAGAGATACAAATTGTCCCCACCTTGCTGGCCTTCTGAAAAGCCATGAAGACATGGCTCTTCCTGCAGGCGGGGTTTTGAGACGATGTTCACCTTGGTCTCCCCCATGTTTGTATGCTCTGCATGTTTCTTTTTAAATGTTTTTAAATTGTTATTAAAGTATTTTGTTTAGCTGTTCTTTAAATGTTGTACGCCGCCCTGAGTCCCCAGGGAGTAGGGCGGCATATAAGAGCACTAAATAAATAAATAAATAAATAAATAGATGATGATAGATAGATAGATAGATAGATAGATAGATAGATAGATAGATAGATAGATAGATAGATAGATAGATAGATAAGATAGATATAAGCAAGTGAAGCTTGCACTATGAACACACAATACTGCTTTCCTCATTTCCCATGACTTGACTGTGTTATAAATGCTTCTGCAAGTAGTATGAGGTCTACTGCAAAGAATTAATACTTGTCAGAAGAAATTAAAATAGCTGTGTAGAAGAATGTGCTTCTGCTCATATTGTTATATACAAAGACTTAAGTATGTCAAGGAGAACATACATAAATTGAATACTATGGGAATGCACTACTTAGAAAATGTGTGTGATGACTCAAGATGAAATAGGATAACAAATGAATGGGTGCTGAATAAATGTGGATTAAATACAGAAATTAGTAACCAGTATAAAAGAACTAGCTTGAGGTGATTTGTTCATACGGATGAATGAGAGAAATGAAAGTATGGATTGAAAAAAAAGGAAAACTGAAAAATTCATGGTTTTAATAGCCTTTAAAAGAAACGGGGCGTTGTTCCTTACCTGAACGCCCCTTCTCGTAGGGCGGAGCGAGCCTCCAAGAATGGGATGATCCAATCCATCAGCCAATCAGGACTGAGTCTGACTCTATATAAAAGCTGTCACCCCGAAGGGCACCCCCTCTTGAGACGAAGGACGGAGTCAGACCCATAGTGTAACAACCTAACCAAACTTTATTAAACAGCAGGCATGGAAACTATAACTCTATGCAAGAAACCAACAGGGAGGGACCTGGAGGCTCGCTCCGCCCTACGAGAAGGGGCGTTCAGGTAAGGAACAACGCCCCATTCTCCATAGTGGGCGGAGCGAGCCTCCAAGAATGGGACATGCCAAAGCAGTTCAGTCCCTAGGGAGGGCACACAGTTATTCCTGCTGTTCCTCAGCCGATAAGGCAGACTGAAGAACATGCCTCCCAAAATCGGCCTCAGCTGAGGTGAATTGGTCCACCTTGTAATGTCTTATAAAGGCCACCGGAGAAGACCAGGTGGCCGCCCTGCACACCTCCTCCAGAGAAGTTCTGGCCGACCACGCTGCCGTGGTGGCCGCGCTGCGTGTCGAGTGTGCGGTTAACCCTTCCGGACGTGGAAGGCCTTGCGCACAGTAAATATCTGCAATGACCAACCTGATCCAGCTGCCAATAAGCGCTGGCGAAGCCTTGTTGCCCATGGATTTCGGATGGAAACAAACAAACAACGCCTCCGAGCGTCGAAAGGGGGCGGTGCGGACATTGTAAATTTTAACCGCCCTCCGTACGTCAATGGTATGCCACTGGCGCTCCAAGGCCGTTGAAGGATGGGCATAAAAGGAGGGCAAGATCAGGTCTTGTGTCCTATGGAAGAGTGTATTCACCTTCGGAACAAACGTCGGATCCAGACGTAGAACAACCCTATCAGGATGGAACATACATAAGTCCTCCCGGACCGATAGGGCCGCCAGTTCCGAAATCCGACGTGCCGAAGTTATGGCCACCAGGAAGGCAACCTTGAGGGTGAGGTGTCTTAGGGAGACGGTGCATAGCGGCTCGTAGGGCTCCGTTGTCAGCGCCAGAAGAACCCGCGGGAGATCCCACGTCGGGAATCTGTGGACGACAGGTGGCGAGATGTTGGAGGCCGCTCTTAGGAATCACCGTATCAGCGGATGGGCCGACAGTGTGTCTGCGGTGTCACATGAGAGCACGGTGGAGAGTGCCGCCATTTGGCGACGCAGGGTGTTGGGGGCCAACCCCTTGTCCAGTCCCGCTTGTAAATAGCGTAAGACACCGACGATGGTAAGGTCCACCGGACAAAGAGAGGCGGCTGAACACCACGAACAAAACGACTTCCATGTGGAAGCGTAGATGCAGTCCGTCGATGCCCGTCTGGATGACATGAGAGTGTCCACAATTGCGTCGGGTACCCCGCGATGAGTTAGGCAGCACCGGTCAAGTGCCAAGCGGTCAGCTTGAACCAGTGCGGGTCCGGGTGGTGTAAGGACCCCTGGGAGAGCGAAGACGCGGTCGGTGGTATCCGCCATGGTGGGCTGGCCGATAACGAACGGAGGTCCGCGAACCACGCTCTCCTGGGCCAGTATGGGGCGAGGAGAATCACCTCCGCTTCCTCGGCGATAATCCGGTGAATGACTTGCGGGAGCACTGCCAGAGGAGGGAAGGCATATAGGAGACCCCTCGGCCAGGGGCAACGAAGGGCATCGATGTCCTCGGCCCCTTGAGACCGGTAGCGGGAGACAAACCTCGGGAGCTTGGCGTTGCGGGGAGTGGCGAAGAGGTCGATGACTGGAAGACCGAATCGCTGCACCAGCTGCTGGAAGATGTCCTGGTGCAGGCTCCACTCCGCCGAGTCCACCGCATTGCGACTGAGCCAGTCCGCCGTTACGTTGTCGACACCCGAGATGTGTTCCGCTCTGAGCGAGAGCAGGTGGTGCTCCGCCCAGAGTCCCAAGGCTTTGGCCTCCGACATCAGGCCCCGGGAGACCGTCCCACCCTGGCGGTTGACGTGCGCCTTGGTGGTTACATTGTCCGTCATTAAGAGGACATGTCGGTCGTGGAGGATGTGCTGGAATTCCTGAAGGGCCCGGAAAGCTGCTCTCAGTTTGAGGATATTGATATTCAGGAGGGTCTCCGACTGAGACCACGTTCCCTGGGCCACGTGGGAAAGGACGTGAGCCCCCCATCCCTGCAGGCTGGCGTCGGTTGTCACCGTCACCCGGCTCGGTTCGAAGAAGCTGGACCCTTCGGATATCGCCGGGGACCGCCACCACTGGAGAGAGCGACGGACAGAGGAAGGGATCAAGATTTTTGCCGATGAGTTGCTCTTCCCCGCCCGTTGGAAGGGGAGCAAGAGCCATTGTAGTTCCCTGGAGTGCAGTTGTGCCCAAGGAGTGATATGAATGGCCGAAATCATTTTCCCCAGGAGAGATGAGAGTTGTTTTAAAGGCGCTCTTCTCAGGCAGAGTACCTGCTGGACAAGAGTGGTGATATTGTCCTGCCTCTCCTGGGAAAGGAACACCCTGCACTCAGGGGAATCCACAATAGCCCCTAAGTGGGTAATTCTGTTGGTGGGCCTGAGCTGGCTCTTCTCGATGTTAACGGAGAAGCCATGCTCTTCCAAGCACTCCATGGTTAACTGGAGGTCCGACTCCGCACGTACAAATGAGGACGAGAGGACTAGAATATCGTCCAGATAGCAGTGCATGCGAACGGGAATGTCCCTCATGCTCGCCGCAAGAGCCGCTAGGATCTTCGTAAAGACTCGCGGAGCGGAGGAAAGGCCAAATGGAAGTGCCGAATACTGATAGTGGTCGGACATATAGCAGAAGCGAAGGTACTTTTGGTGGGAAGGCCGAATTGGTACATGAAGATAGGCTTCTGTCAAATCTGTAGAGGCCATAAAGTCCCCCTTTCTTACACACGCTAGGATGGACTGCAGCGTGTGCATCTTGAACCTCTTATATGCGACAAATTTGTTGAGTCGCTTGAGGTCCAGGACCGCTCTCCACCCCCCCGAGGATTTTTCGACAAGGAATAAGTTGGAATAGAATCCTTGCCCCTGCTGGTCCTCCGGAACCCGTTGGATGGCCTCAATCTCCAACAGGTGCTGGATAGCGGCCAGCATTAGCGACCGCTTTTCGGGTTTGGAGGACTGGGGGCACCTCATGAAAAATCCCGGTGGGGTGGAGAGGAGGTCGAGTGCGAGTCCTGATGAAATGGTATCTCGCACCCAACTATCCATGGTGGTAGCTTCCCATCGCCCGGCAAAATAGCGCAGGCGACCCCCAATGGGAAGGCCTGAGGGATCTACTTGAAGTGGCGGTAGGAGCGCCCGCCTGCACCCCGAAAAGGGCGCTTGGCCGGTGGATCTGCCTTAGGTCGGTCCTGCCCCTGATTCTGGCGGCCCCCCGCCTGATATCTACCCCTATACCTAGGGGCCCGGTAAGGGCGGCGAGGCGGAGGGGCCGGAGGTGGGGTAGCGGGTTTGTTGGAGCCCCTACGGGTACAGTTGGGGAGAACCTTCCGCTTGTCTTTGGACTCCACCAGGTATGAGTCCAACGCCTCCCTGAAGAGGGACTGACCCTGGACCGGGGAGGTGGCAAGGCGCCACTTGTGGCGAGCGTCCGATTGCCATCTGCGGAGCCAGTGCATCCAGCGAGCCACCACGGATGCTCCCATGGATCGTGCTGCGAAGCGTGCGCTTTGTAGGGTGGCATCCGAGGTGAACTGGGCCACCGCGAGCAGCTTGTTGATGTCCTGACGTGTGCGCGCATCAGAGGACTGCTCCTGGAGGGTCTTGAGCCAACGGATAGACGTCCGGCAGAAGAACGAGGCCGTCGCCGAGGCCTGTACGGACCAAGCAGCCGCTTGATGGGATCGGAGAATGGCCTGCTCGGTGCGGCGGTCCTCAGGGCGTAAAAGCTCCTCGCTGTCACCGGGCAGGGGATTGGCCGAGTAGAGGGCCTTGATGGGCGGGTCAACCAGAGGAACCGGCAGATGTTGTGCCAGCCCTTGTGCCACATTGAAGTATCGCTTGTCTAGCGACGACGGTGCCGCCCCCGTAATAGGGGCCTGCCACTGCTTAGTGACCGCTGTGATGAAGAGTTTCGGAGCCGGAATGATCTCCTCCTGCGAAGTCGTTTCCTCGAAGAGGGGATCGCTCGGTTCCTCGCCGGCCGGCTTGGGCTCCACTGGAGGCATCTTTGCCGCCGCACGCGCCTTATGGAGCAGAGATTTGAACAGCGCCGGGTTGAAAAGACCCGTGGTTGCCGGGGGTTCCGGCGCGACATCCTCGTCTGCTGATAGGTCGAGGTCCTGCCCCCGTTCCTCGGTATCTTGGAGCGATTCTGGGGAAGCAGGAGACGCAGTGGCTTGGGCCACCAGTGGTTGGTCCCAGTCAGCGGCTGGCGGAGAGCGGCGTGAAGGGGAGGAAACGGTTGCCGTGCCCGAGGTGGAAGGCACTGGCGCGGGGGTCTGTTTGAGGCCTGCCGCGATTCCGTCCCTGATGGCCATCTGTATGAGGGCCTGGACCTCCGGGCTCTGAAAGAGGGCGGATGCCGTGACTGGTGGAACAGCTGGGGAGGGGACCCGTGATGCCTGGGGCTCCTCCCAAATATCGCTGTCCCCCAAGCAGAGGTTGGGGTTGTCTAATGAGAGGGCCCCGGAGGATCGCCTGGAGCGAGAGGTCAGGGAGTCCCCCGCATCCCTGGGGTGGGACGAGGTGGTAGGGGCCAAAGGTGGCTTAGTGGCCTTATCGGTAGTTTTGGCCCTGTGGTCGCCCTCCTTCTGGGATGCCCTCTTGGCCTGCTCAGCCGTCCCCTGGCGCAGTGGTGAGCGGTCCCTGTGGGAGGCGAGCGGTGTAGAGGCAGGGCGAGAAGCACTGTCCGACTGCCTGGGCTCCTTGGGGGCCTTGGCCTTGTTTTTGGCCACTTTGTCTGACATCGCTGGCTTGTATGGAGAGCCGCGGGATGCCTGGAGAATAAGGGAGGACGCGTGTGGCCCGGCCGAGAGATAGCTGAGGAACCGGCACGGAGGAAGCTCTCTCCTTCGATGTGCGGCTAATGGGCGGTCCGACGGTCAGCGGAGGCAGTCAGGCAGTCCCGAGGTGTTGGCCGCAAGGAGAAGCCCAGATCAGGCTGGCCGAATGCCCGGCGACGAAGGCGGAAGTGCTGAGCCGCCGCGGCAAGCGTGCTCCTTCACCGATGCACAGCTGACGATGACAGCAAGCCAGGAACCCTCGGCGGCGTGGAGAGCGGCGAAAGCGGAAGCGCTGAGCCGCTTCGGCAGGCGCGCGCCGCCTCCGACTCACAGCTGATGCTGACAGGCGGCAAAGCTGTAGGATGAGCTCTGCGCCTGCGTGCTGAGAGTCTCCTCTTCGCCCGAAGCTCCGAAGCCGGCAAAGGTGTCGATGAGCTCAGCGCATGCGCAGGACGGAGCCGACGGCCAGCTGGAGGGCGGGGTGCCGCATTTTCTTCGCTCTGAGGGAAGAGGGCCGTTCCCGCCCAAACTGTGACGGGCCGATCTGTCAGGCTCAAATTGAGGCTTCGGGCCCTGAGTCAGCTGGAACGACGTGTGGGAGTTGATGCGAGGAGAATGGCTTTTTTTAGGCGCCAGAACGCAGAAGCCGAAGAGGGAGGGGTCGGGGAGGCAGCACGATGACAGGCCTCAGACGCCAGAAGAGTCCTGGGATTCCCTCCCCGCGGTAAGCGGCAGAGCCGCCCTGGCCGGTGGTCATTCAAGCGTAGCAGCTTCTGTGACTTATAACGAGGTATTTTACTCAGGAACAGGGTGGCCAGGCCGCGATTCGATCCTCAGGGCAGCAGTCCAGAATGACAGACAGCTGTCACAGGATGTTAGCTGCCCTCCCCACTCACGATGGTAACTTGAGTAGCACTTACTGAATAGATGAAGTAGAGGAAGGATGGTTTGTTGAAGTAACCTGCTAGGTTAGGAAACACTAGTCCTGGACTTAGGACTGAGTCGAAAGAGGGGGTGCCCTTCGGGGTGACAGCTTTTATATAGAGTCAGACTCAGTCCTGATTGGCTGATGGATTGGATCATCCCATTCTTGGAGGCTCGCTCCGCCCACTATGGAGAACATAAGTTCTCAGGTTGTACTGTACTGCCTTATAGCAATAGCACTTAGACTTATATACTGCTTCATAGTGCTTTACAGCCCTCTCTAAGCGGTTTACAGAGTTCAGCATATTGCCCCCAACAATCTGGGTCCTCATTTTACCGACCTCAGAAGGATGGAAGGCTGAGTCAACCTTGAACTGGTGAGATTTGAACAGCTGAACTGCTGAACTAGCAGCCTGCAGTGCTGCATTTAATCACTGTGCCACCTCGGCTCTTATCATGGTGGAGATCAGTGTTCTCAGAAAGATTAGCAAAGAATGCCAAGAGTATATGACAAAAAAAATCCATAGTTCCAGTAGGACCATCGAAGATTTCAAATTTATTCCAACTGTTCATTTAAAGCAAACAGGGACCTATACTGAACAACAGCAATATAGAAAAATGCTGGAGGAGGAAGATCATTTTAGAGACAACCACAATGGCAGTATTTGATACTGCACAAGAGATGGCAGTGGGAAACCACATGTACTGTATAGAAAATATAAAATGATTTCCAATTTGCTCTGGAATAAAAGTCCTGCTGATAATTTTGCTCATGAGAAAAAAGAAAAGAAAAGAATTGCTTTATTATTCAGGAAAGATATATAATAGGAAGGATAGTGTTTAATTAAAAGAGACTGACCTATATATAGACTACCATGCAGACTGTATCAAAAGTAAATCACACAACCCACATCCTAACATCCAACCTCCCACCATCCAAAACTAGGTACACATGCCCCGAACTACCTCACTACCTGCCACCACTACTACTACTACTAACCTTAACTACCTCACTACTACTACCAACCTAAGTACCTTACTACCTGCGACTACTACTGCCACTACTATTGACCTTAACTACCTCACTACTACTACTGACCTAACTACCTCACTACCTGCCACTCCTATTGCCACTACTACTACTAAAGACCTTAAATGCAAGCTACTTAATGCAAGAAGTCTTGTAAACAAAATGCCTGAATTCCTCCTCCTATTAAATACGACCATTTTTGACATTATATTTGTCTGCGAAACATGGCTGAATGCATCCCTTCCTGACTCCATTATCGTAGAATGAAACTATCATGTTTACCGGTCTGATCGAGAAGTCCGAAGAGGAGGCGGTGTTGCCACTGGCTTAGCAGATCCCCTGAGCATAATTTTTTATAAATCTTTCAGGACCAGCTCTCTACCCAATCTATGGTCACTAGCCATGATCATCCCTATCTTTAAAAAGGAAGACCCCAGCTTAGTGGAAAATTACAGACTAATCTCTTTATGTTGTGTCACCTGCACAGTCATGGAATCAATCATTAACCAATCCATTATCCTCCACTTAGAGACAAACTTCTCTCACAAACAATTTGGTTTCAGAAAAAAATTATCCTGCAATCCGCAACTTCTACACTGTAAAAACATATGGACTACACAATTCAACCAGGACAAAGCAATAGACGCAATTTACATAGACTTCTGCAAAGCCTTTGATTCAGTGGTTCACGACAAACTACTTCTAAAACTAAAATCTCATAGCATTTCTGGACCCCTGCAAAAATGGATAACTGCGTTCCTGTTAAACAGGCAACAAGTGGTCAAAATAGGAAGCGCTTTATCAAACCCTGTACCTGTTAACAGGTGTGTTCCCCAAGGCAGCATTTTAGGACCAACTCTCTTTATTCTTTACATAAATGACATTTGTGATAATATAAAAAGCAACTGTGTCCTCTTTGCAGATTATGTAAAACTATTCAACACCACCGACAATACTACTACCCTTCAAAAAGACCTTGACTATGTATCAGAATGATCAAACAAGTGGCAACTTCAAATCTCAATCAACAAATGCTCCGTCTTACACATTGGCAAAAATAATCAGAACACAAAATACAAACTAGATGATCATGACCTTGTTGACGATCCTCACTCAGTAAATAACCTTGGAGTACTCATCTCTAATGATCTAAGTGCCAGAGCCCACTGCAACAACATTGCTAAGAAGACATTAGGAGTGGTTAACCAAATCTTGCATAGCTTCTTCTCTGGTAGTATTGCACTTTTAACCAGAGCATATAAAACATTTGCCAGACCAATTCTCAAATACAGCTCATCTGTCTGGAACCCACACCACATATCAGACATTAATACAATTGAGAATGGCCAGAGATATTTCACAAGAAGAGTACTACACTCCTCTGTTCGCAACAGAATACCTTATGCCACCAGACTTGAAATTTTGGGCCTAGAAAATTTAGAACTACGCCGCCTTCGATCTGACCTAAGTGCAACACACAAAATAATCTGCTACAATGTCCTACCTGACTACTTCAGCTTCAACCGCAACAATACACGAGCTCACAATAGATACAAACTTAATGTAAACCGCTCCAAACTTGATTGCAAAAAATTCAACTTCAGCAACAGAGTGGTCAATGCCTGGAACACATTACCTGACTCTGTAGTCTCTTCCCCAAACCCCCAAAACTTTAACCTTAGACTGCCTACCGTTGACCTCACCCCATTCCTAAGAGGTCTGTAAGGGGCGTGCATAAGCAAGCCAGCGTGCCTACCATCCCTGTCCTAATGTACCCATGCATTCGTAAAGTCTCATGTATTCATAACCATGCTTGTACTTCTTATATATTCACAAACATGTTTATACCTTGTTTATACTTTGTCTGTAATCATATAAACACTTGACAAAATAAATAAATAAATAAAATAATAAAATAATACTACGCAATCCATGAATGAATCATATCAGCTAGACTTTATGAACATGGCTATTTTATTGCAGACATTTCATTACCCAAAGTAAGTAATATCATCAGTGCACTGATGATGTTACCTAGTTTGGATAATGAAACATCTGCAAGAAAACAATCAAGCTCAGAGAGCGCTTTCAACCTTAAACAACAAATATTTTCCTTATTGATGCTTTATGAACACTTCTTTAATATGATGATTATCCAAGTTTACACTAAACCATTGACTCAATAAAAAAGTAGGTTGATGAGTGTTATAGTCAATTTCAATATGAATATGGCAGAATTAGTAAAAAGATTTGGAAATACTATATTAAGGATGAAAATGTAGTTAAGACTTTATGACCTAGAAAAATAAAAATGAAACAGGACAATAACATATCAGCTTGTGCCAATCTAATTATTTATTCATTGCTAGCATAGTCTTCAAACAATCAAAGGACACCTATATTCCTGGACATTGCCAGATGAAGTACAAAGAAATCAACTTGATTATATTACTGGTATAAGGATGCGGAAGAGCTCAGTTATAACAGCAAAGACATGGTCATGACTGACTGTGGAACAGATCACAAAGTGCTCATGTGCAAGTTCCAAGTCAAGTTAAAGCAGAAAAAGAAAGACAATTAGAATTCCTGATATGATCTTGAATGTATACCCACAATTTGCAAGTACAATACCAGGAATCACTTTTATGTCCTGCATCACCATGATAGGGAACTAGAGTCTGCAAAATGTGCTTTAAAAAGTCATTAAGGATAAATGTGAAAAGAATTGCTAAGACCAAGAAAGAAGCAAATTGAATGTCAGGAAAAATGGTGGAATTTTCTAACAAGAGAAGAGAAACCATTGTCAAGAAAGACAAGGGCAAGCAAAGAACTCAACAAAGAATTTAAGAGATCTTTTAGAAAAGACAAGAAGCAGTATCTCAATGACACTTGTAAAGATTATGAAGATGGAGACAGACATGGAAAAATACAGAAAGTTTCCCAAACGTTTTCTGATCTTAAAAGAACAGCCTCAAACTGGAATGCTAAAAGATACCATTGGATTGATAATAAATTATGCCAAAAATATATTTTTTTAAAAAATACTGGAGTATACTAAACTTTATACAATAGAGATCAACATTGAAGCTGCCCTAGAAGATATTCCTTCTTTACCAAGAACCTTCCAAGAATGGCAACTAACATAAGAAGCTGTAAAATTTTAACCAAGCAAATATGGAAAACGACACACAGGACAACAAATTGGAAGATGTCAGTCTACAAGACCAAGGAAAAGGACAACAGGGTTTGAAAGTATCCTTAATACAATATCCTTAATTTCATTTGCTAGCAAAGCGATGTGCATGGATTAGGGTCCTAAATGGAAAGGGAAAGGAGATATCAAATGTTCAGATTGGCTTTTCAAAAGCTGGGAAATACTTATGTACTGTATATATCTTATGTTCACTGAGAAAGCAAAGAATAAAAAAAAAGTGAGTATATACCTAACTGATTATAGAAAAACGTCCAACTATGTCAACTATGTCATGTTGCAGAATATATTTAGAAAAATAAGAATCCCAGAACATTTCATTACATTACATGTAGAGGAGATCAGAGGTGGCGTAGTGGTTAGAGTGCAGTACTACAGGTTACTTCAGCTGACTGCTAGCTGCAGTTCGGCAGTTCAAATCTCACTGGCTCAAGGTTGACTCTGTCAGGCAGTGATTTTATATTGCCTGTTATATGTGTATGCAGGGAGATGCATCCCTATCAAATATAATGGTTTATTCCTGAGCACGTGATTAATATGTTCCTAGTACGCATGTGTACATTCCTTTTCTTTGATCCTTCCTTCTTCTTCAGCTTCTGTAAGGAGCAAGACCTTTTTTATAGCTAAGATGTGATTATTGAGAATTCATTGTTTTGTACCGAAATAAATATTTTCTACTTTAGTATTTTAAACTGCGGTTTCTTTTTATAATGTCAGAGTTCCAGGGAAAGATCTATTTCGCCTCCGATGAGAATAATTCTTATCTAACAGACTCAGCCTTCCATCCTTCCGAGGTGGGTAAAATGAGGACTCAGATTGTTGGGGGCAATATGCTGACTCTGTAAACCGCTTAGAGCGGGCTGTAAAAGCACTATGAAGCGGTATATAAGTCTAAGTGCTATTGCTATTGCTACATAAGAAATGTCCTTATATAAAACAGATACACATGTCAGGAGTCACATTCTTTATCCTCTCTTATGAGTTAAATATAAAAACATTCAATATTAAGGCATCCAGGATTGGAAGAATATGAAAATTTGAAAACTGGTTTTTAAAATCAGAAAAACACATAAAAATACTATGCTTTGCTATGCTGATCACACTTACTAGCTGAAACTGCAAAAGATTTGCAAGGTCTAGCAGTGAAAGTCTAGGACTATAGTGGAAAAATGTGACTTAAGATTAAATATAAAAAAGATCAAATTAATGACAACAGGTATACTAACTGGCCTTAGAACTGATCAACACAGTAGAGGATGAACTATGTTTTTAAGATCAACCATGAACAATAAAGTGGTCAGTTAGAAGTCAAGAAATACACCACCGATGAACTCTTGGTGGAGTAATGATCAAGACTTTTAAAAATATATTGACTCGCCATGCATCTCTAGCTACTATAATCAAAAATCAAAATTGTGGATGCAATGCTTTTCCATGTGACACCTTAGAAGTGAAAGGTGGACATTGAAGAAGCAGAATAAAAAGTGTATGGGTGCTTTTGAACTTCATGCTGAAGAAGTCTCCCAAGAATACCCCATGGAAAGTGTGGTGGAATCTCCTCTAGAGTGGGGAAATACAATCCAAGAAAACAGTTTGGTATCATTGAAAAAATTTATCCAGAGTTCTCAGTAAAAACACAAATGACCAGGCTAAAATTATAATATTCTGGACACTTTATGAGAAACTCCTACTCTCTAGAGAAATCTATAATGATAGGTAATATATAATGATAATGGAAGGAAAAAGAAAAGGAAAAGAACAATCAAGAACAAGGCGATAGGTTTTAAAACAGTGATAAGTGACCATTGGAAGACATGAAAGTCCAATCATCTTCGAAAAGTTTTATCTATGTGATTGCTAAGAGTTGATGTTTGCCTTGAAGGTATCATTATTATACCCTGGGTTTTTGGAGCTACATTTGTTGTTTAGTTTTTGATTATACACTCCTACTTTATGTTTAGAATGATATTAAAGATAAAATAAAGTATTAAATATAGTAATTTTGTGTATGATTATTTTGCCACATAAAATCATTTAGCATTAACTCGGAATTAATACCATATTCCAGTATTATAGAAATCAGATTTTGAATTATATGTGAAGCAAATTCTATGTGAAGCATAGAAATTCATTTCATTACTACGGTACTTTGGATGAAAGAAAAAGATAATTTTAAGTGGATTAATAGACTACAAAGAGAAATCGTCTGCAAATGCACTATATAGTTCAAATATATCATGTTGGAAAAAATGTAATTAAATACAACTACCATAAGTCTCTTTTCCATCACTGATACCAAATTTAAAAAGAATCCAACCTTTTATTTTTCAAACAAACTCTTATTAATCTGGATGAATAACCTAAATGAGAATCTTTCGTTTTCTTTCTCCACAATATTGAAAGATTGTAGGTGTCTTCTTTGATTAATGACACTGATATGTAACTAGAAAAATATCAAGGCTGACTATCTGGCCTCATATATTGAGTTTGTATTTATTTAACTTTCTCACTTTATATTTTATTGTAATTAAAAGAGAACAGGATAATCTTTCAGGATTTGACAGCATGTTATGCCCGAGGCTCAGTATAGTTTTTGCTAAGAATAAATAAATCTGGATTTTTAAAATATATTTTCACCTGTTTTCCCTATTTTCTGGATTCATCATTTTCCTTCATTTTTTCCAGATGTCAGAAAACTGAGCAAGAAAATTTGCATGCATTTCATGCACATTTCACCTAATACAGTTATATTGTTATATATTTATCCTATAAATATATATTGTTAACTCAAGGTGGTAAACATTAATAATATTCCCATCTCTTACTTTCCACACAACAACAATCCTGTGCGGTAGGTTGGACTCAGAGAACACGAATGGCCCAAAATTACCCGACTAATTTCATACCTAGGAGAGGCCTAGAATTCAGTCTCTTTGTTTCTACGCCAGTACCAGAGATGGGTTTCAGCAGGTTCTGACCAGTTCTGGAGAACCGGTAGCGGAAATTTTGAGTAGTTCGGAGAACCGGTAGCAGAAATTTTGAGTAGTTCGGAGAACTGGTAAATACCACCTCTGACTGGCCCCTCCCCCATCTATTCTCTGCCTCCCGAGTCCCAGCTGATCGGGAGGAAATGGGGATTTTGCAGTAACCTTCCCCTGGAGTGGAGAGGGAATGGAGATTTTGCAGTATCCTTCCCCTGCCACGCCCATCAAGCCACGCCCACAGAACCGGTAGTAAAAAAAATTGAACCCCGCCACTGGCCAATACCTTTGCTACTATATCATACTGGATCTCTAATACTTTTCTAATAATACAAAGGGAAAATTAAAAATAGTAGCTAAATCCAATGACTGAATTTTGCTCAACATATTGTCTCCAGCATCAGTTCAAAGTTTTGAAGTACAGATGCTTTTATTGCTTTTTCTTTTTAAAGTGAGATTCCACTAGCAATTGGTACTATTCCTCAGATATGTAGTAGCAGTGATTTCATTGTGTAGAGAATAAGAAGAATTACTTCTGAATTTAGCTTGCTTGCAGCCTTTTCATTAGTGACCTCAAATAAACATTTCTCTTTGTCCAAATGCTTACTTTTATACACTCCCAAAATGTTATCAATTTGCAAATTATGAATAAGATTTGATTGCTATTTCCCACAGTCTGTGGGGAATAAGCCTGATCACTGCTGATCACTATTATAAATAATTTATTCACATAAATTCATCTATTCAGACTTCAAAATAAGCTTCAAAACTATTATGTTTATAGGTACTGTAGGAAGAAACACTAATCTAGCAAATAATCTAAAAACACTCCTTTAAAAGGTACACTTCATTAAATGCCATGTGAACATGGGGTGGTGGTGGTGGTTGTTAGGTGTTTTTTTTTTTTTTTTTTTTTTTGCAAATAGAGTCAAATTCAATCAATGCACTGATTATTGGTTTATAAAATTCAGGATATTATAAAGTATATTTTCTATCAAATTATCCCCATCACAAAGCTTTGCGAGGTGACAGAAGATAAACAGACAAGCAAATCTGACAAATACCCTCCTATTTTCATATTAACTAAGAAAAATAATTTTTAACAAAGTCAGAATATTCAATATCTATTTATAGAAATTGGCAATTTATTCATTTGCTGGTGATAGAAGCAAAAGAGAAAAGATTTTCTTATCTTCTGCAATCCATCACTGATTATTTATTAAAATTATATGCAATTTCACTGATAAGACAACTCTGGGCCTTATATTGACCCAATTATATTCTTTTCTTCCACAAGAGCTTAAGACAGATATCGACTAAATGCTGGCTTAGTCTAGTTTTACCTTCCTATTCTTGTCCAGCAGCAACCTAAGAGGGCAAAACAAGAGATGAATGAAAAAGCAACATTTTGCTTGTTCTCTCAAACCTACGTATCTCCCCAGATTTAACAATTTTGGGTAACAAAGATAAAAAAAGAAGGATAGTTGACATTAGTAACTGGAGACGACAGAACAGAAGAGAAAGAACTGGAAAATATAACAAAATGCAAAGATCTGTAAATAGCAATAGAACGACTGTGGCAAAAGAAAGCTAAGATAGTACCAATAGTATTAGACACTTTGGATGCAGCCCCAAAACAACTGGAGCAACACTTGAACATCATCAGCATTGTCAACATTCCTATCAGTCAATTGCAAAAGGCAGTTTTACTTACAGCTTGTATCCTGTAGTGATACCTTTAATTAAGCATCCACACATCTGCATATCCAGAGTCCTTGGAAAGGACCCGATAAGTAGATAAAAATGCCAAATCCTATCTGAACATCTGGTCATGAACCATAATCAGAGGTGGGTTCCTCCTGGTTCGCACCGGTTCTATAGAACCGGTAGCAAACAGCTAGTGATGTCATGGAGCCGGTTCTGTCGGTGCCGGTCCATGGAAGCCGCCATCTTTTTTTTGAAAAAAGAAATTTGGAAGAAAAAATGGGGGGGTTGCTGATTTTTTTCTTCTGTGCATGTGCAGAAGCCGAGTTCCGGCACTGCGCATGCACCGCCATCTTGTTTTTGGCCTTTTTAAAAAAATAGCAAATTTTCGGCACTACGCATGTGCGTGCACCTGCCCATGCAGCTACGTGGTGCGCAATGCATGTGCAGCCACGCGGGAGGAAGCGAACCGGTGGCGAGATAAGTTATAACCCACCCCTGACCATAATAATACATTTTTGCTGTCTGATTCTCAACAGCTCTGGGCATGATATGTCTTTCATTTCCTGAAGCGAACTATACTCATTTTAACCCAACACAATTGCTTTAATCTGGCAATGCCTTTTCAAACTCAGTTACTTATTACTTACTTTATTTATTTAAATAGCTTTTAACAAAAATGGAGAGTGTTTCCATTTTAATTTATACTGAACAATATTAATTTTCTTTTCGATCATAATTACAAGTCACCTTGAGAATCCCATAAAAGTGCTTTGCATCGTGTTTAGAAATCCATCATAGATTTCAAGTATCATAGATTTCAAGTATCAAATTTCAAGAGATTTGAACTATAAGAAAAATAATTAATTTCAAAACGAAATCTGGTCTTTAACATTGCTTCATTCATAATCTTATATATTATTTGTTTCTCCATGTTGAAAACTCTCTGCTCCAAGGAAATTATTGGAGAAAACAAGAGATAAAACAAAAACTTATATTCAGTTGGATTTTTTCCTGAGCTGATAGTGAGTAAATTGTTTGTAAAGGTTGGTGATTAACAAATATATATAGTATCCTAACAACCTCACATTCTTGATTCTACTTACATTTATAGGAAAATGGAAAAGAGTAGCAAGGAAATGTGTGATTATTTAATATTCATATAGTCACACATATATTCATGTACTGTATATTTTTGACATACAAACAAAAATCAACCAAACTAACACTTAAAATTTTAACAAATGTAAAATCAGAAAACCTGAGAATGTTAGCTTTTTAAAGAGGTACAAGAATGAACATTTAGTGTTGTATATCACAAATAAAAATTGTGTGTACAGTGATTGATGAAACATCAGAAACTTCATCCTCCAATAGCTTCTAATGTAGGTATGCTTCACTGGCTCTAAAACAATATATATATTGTTTTAGAATGCATTTTCTCTCTCTATGCTTATTTATCAATATTTCTCATGGCAAAGCACTTTCATTTTTCCTCAACTACACCAGCTTTGTCTTGCTGTTTTCCACAAATAGATTCCAAATATTCTTTCTTGTAGCAATCTTGAATGCAGATTCAATTACACATAAGCCTACCGTAGTAAACTTATTCTAGTCTCCCTGTTTCATATATGCAGAGTACAAAATGCTGGATTTTGTTATATAAATTTTGATATTGGCATATAGAAGAAATATTGTGCACATGTCAAATAAAAGAAAATAGACTATATCAGGGGTGAAATGCTACCGGTTCAGCCCGGTTTGGGCGTACCGGTAGCGGCTGCTGCCGGTGGTTCGGAGAACCGGTAGAAATTGCAGCGCGGGGCTCTGCCCACCCACCCGGATGTCACAATTTTCTTTTTTAAACCCACTGCACATGCACAAGGCATTCTGCGCATGCGCAGAGGGTGAAAAAGCGTGAAGTAGATTTCACCACTGGAATATATTAACAGGATTAAGATGTTTCGTTTTCTAACATTTCTCTTTTCTTTCTCTGCAAAGTGAACATGACTTCTTAGCCTTGGAATGTGGAATCAGGGTTATTCTTCTGGCACCTTCCCAGGTCATGCTGAGTTCTACTCTGTGTATGAAACATACACCATCATTATAATTAGATTTGTGGCAATGATTCTCAAAGCATAACTTCCTTTCCCAGATCAGAGCATCAAAATGTGATTCCAGGAAAGGCATTATTTCAGTAATTTACACCAGTAGTTTTCATCATTTTGAGTTCAGCCTGAGACTGCAAATGAAACCAATGTAATTTTTTCCAAGATTGTTAATAGCTATTTCTGTGAGGATACAGGAAACTGCATTTTACACTAATTGTAATTTCTGCATTATTGTCAAGGATTGCCTCATTTTCCATATCACAGAATACTGTGAAACCACCCAACCAACACATTTTAACGTACTGTGTTGTATGACACCCCCCCAAACTATATATGAGTTTATAGGTCAGTGTGTTGTATAAACTCTGAAAATTGGGTTATATTTTGGTGTTAATTGTCGGTACATAAGAAAATACCATTTTGAGCAGCTTATAACAATCCCAACCACATCTTACCTGGCCTGTGAATAGGTTAACTTTGAGGTATATAGATTAATGATTTTCTTTTTTTATTAAATATGTTTATTAGTTTATCAAAATATGTGTCAGGGTTCTCTGCTTTGCGAGTTGATAATATGACGATAATGAAAAAATAGGGGAAGCAAAGAGGAAAGAAAAAAGTGTAGGGTAAATCACCTTCTGATTCCTTTTAGCACAGTAGAATAACGTAAGAACATAAATTCTTGACGTTTTACTTTTATATAATAATATGTAGAAGCCATTTATATAACAACAAACCTATCTAATCAGCAAAACCCAAAACTCAAAGCTTCATTATTTTTCCACCTCAAGCACAAAGTACAAAAACAGTTTCCAAGTAGAAATAAAATTAATTGGGTTCTTTTCGTTAATCAAAGTAGTCAATTTGCCCATCTCTGCTACCTCCATCAACTTTTGCAGCCATTATGGGAATCAAAGTATCCTTCCATTTTTGTGCATAGAGTATTCTTGCTGCTGTCAGCATAGATAACATCAAAGTTCCAAATGTTTTTCCAAGTTCTTTATCCATTAAGCCTAAAAGAAAAGTCTCTGGTTTTATCTTTATATTCACTTTAAGAATCTTCTGTATTAAGATATGAATCCTACTCCAATATTTCTTTGTTGTCACATATCCACCATAAAGGGTAAAAAGTTCCTTCTTTACATTTACAACATTCTTGACAATTTTTCCAGTGTTAAATACCATTAGTACATCATCTTCTTAAAAAAATCTGTTAAATTATAATTTAATTTAAATTTTAAACCTTCTGTACACATGTTCTCATTTTTCAAGTATTAAATTATATCCAAAGTTCTTTGTCCACTGAATCATATAATGCTTTACATACTCATTCTCCAAGTTCAGTTTCAATAGCAATTTATAAACCTTAGACATAATATGTTCATCACTCAACACAAAAAGATGTTTCCTTTCTGAGTTTTCTCTATCATGTGGTAGACATGACAATGCCTTCTTAAATACAGTATGTGGTATTCATTGTCAATATTTCCACTGAATAACTCAAAGCTTTGGATTTTCATTCTATAACCTGAATGTAGAAACCTAGCCTCTACAAATGTTGATAATGTAATCCAGAAAGTTCCTAAAGCGATGAACAATTATCAAGATTTTCTCTAAATTCTAGAAATAGAAGAATATAATAACCTTCTTTTTTTCTAGGGGAAAAGAATAAATCTAAGTCTTATTAGGCAATGCTTCTGTTGTGATAATGCAATTAAACATTGTAATTAGCCAATCACTGTGGACTGCTTGTACCAGGACCATGTCAGGGGTGAAATCCAGCAGGTTCTGACAGGTTCTGGAGAACCAGTAGCGGAAATTTTGAGTAGTTTGGAGAACCGGCAAATACCACCTCTGGCTGGCCACAGACTGGGGTAGGAATGGAGATTCTCCATAGTGGGTGGAGCTAGCCGCCAAGAATTGGAAAAATAAAGGCCAATTTTTCTTCTGGAAGGCAGGTGACAGCAATCAAAGAATTGAATTGTGTCAGTCGTGCCTAATGGCCTGCGCAATTCTTGGCGGCTAGCTCCACCCTACGAGAATGGACGTCTCAGGTGAGTACAATGTCTCATTTTGCAGTATCCTTCCCCTGGAGTGGGGTGGGAATAGAGATTTTGCAGTATCCTTCCCCTGCCATGCCCACCAACCACGCCACCAAGCCACACCATGCCCACCAAGCCACATCCACAGAACCAGTAGTAAAAAAAATTGGATTTCACCACTGAATACGGTAAGTACGACAAGTAGTTAAATAACCCCCAACACACATAAACACGCATGCTCACACAAACATAGAGAGATGCACACCAGATTTCCTCCTTATTATATAAAATGCTAAGTAGGAAAAAAAGATTGGTTGGTTTTCAAAAAAAAGGAGAAAGAAGTTTGTATTTAAAATAAAAATTAAAGGATAAGAGGTCATATTTTCTGCTTTAAACTATTGGTGATTTTGTTTAAAAGTATGTCCATTTCTGAACCCAAACTATTAAACAAGAATACCTGTTGGACAACTGTATTTTGCTTACTGGGAATTAAAATGCTGACAAAGAATTGCACTTTTATTATTTACATTAAAATCTGATTCTACTTTGTATAACTTCTTTATAATAGTATCTTTAAAAATGCTATTGCTTCTGCAGAATTCTTTTGGTAGGAAATACATTAAGGTGAAAGCAAATTCAGCACGTTTTAATAAATTTCTATTGGCAGATAAATGAGTTATTGTCATGCATACAGAATATGTTATCATGAAACAGATTAATGTTTTATTAGGATTATTGATGTGTAGAAACTGGGTTGAGTTGGATTTTGTGAGATTACTATGAAATGATTTAAAAGTATGAAAAATCTTAGGAATTTGGTAGTGCTTATATATTGTGGGTCTTACCCATAGAGTTCAGAGTATTATAAAGTTTTAGAAGAAAACAGATATGCTTCTTTTTGAACAGAACATTTATCCTGTGCACCGAAACTGTGATAAATATATCCTGTGATGTTTGTGATAACAATAAATAAAGTCCTTTGTTAGGAAACAATCACTATACATACATACATGAATATAATAATATAATATAATTAATATGATATGATATGATATGATATGATATGATATGATATGATATGATATGATATGATAAATATAATAATAATATAATATAATATAATATAATATAATATAATATAATATAATATAATATAATATAATATAATATAATATAATATAATATAATATAATATAATATAATATAATAATATAATATAATATAATATAATATAATATAATATAATATAATATAATATAATATAATATAATATAATATAATATAATATAATATAATATAATATAATATAATATAATATAATATAATATAATATAATATAATATAATATAATATAATATAATAATGTGTGTGTGTGTGTGTGTGTGTGTGTGTGATAATCCTCAATTGAATGAAGAAATTTCATTTCAGTTTTGAAAAATCGGGAAGAATCTCTGCCACCACCACCATCCCATTAATAAAATTTATGCAAATTGTGTCTTAATTAGGAAGACTGATACAAGTGGGCATTTACAAGCTTTATTTCCTAGGTTCTATTATTTTAATACTTTTTCTCCTGTTAACATTCAGCAATATAAATAATCATCAATAACTTATGCTAATTTTAACTTCTTATATAAGAGATCAAGAGTGTGATAAGCTACAATATTCCTATTCAAAACATACATGCTACTGCATAAAAAAGCTACACTAAACATACAGTACAACAGAGGTGGGTTCCTCCTGGTTCAGACCAGTTCCCCCGAACCGATAGCAAACCATTGGTGACATCACGATGATGTCACAGGACCGGTTCAGTCGGTGCCAGTCCGTGGATGCGTCATCTTTTTTTAAATGTTTATTTATTTATTTATTTATTGAAATTTATTTTTTAATTTTTTTCCGGTTTTTTTTTCTTCTGTGCATGTGGCGAAGCCAAGTTTCTGGCACTGCACATCTTGTTTTTGGCTTTTTTATTTTATTTTTTGGCACTGCATATGCGCTCGTGCGCAAAGCACGCACACACCCACGAGGTGCAGCCATGTGGCATCGGAGGTAGCGAATCGGCAGCGAGGTAAGTTAGAACCCACCCCTGCAGTACAACAACCTACCTAACCTATAGGGATTACAGAGTTGTAAAAAGAAAAAAAATGTCTCAATCACATTGTTACAGTTTTTCCAAAAAATTACATCAGTAACTGACCACAAATTAAGATTTTTCCTGTTGTGATTAAATTTCTTATTAGCTTATTTTATTCTCTGGCTCCATAACATGATTTGACTAATATGCATTCTCCTATTATATATATGGTACTTCCTCAGAGGACGTTCCTCATAGTGAAAGACCTAGCAAAACAACAAAAATGTCACTGGCTTTGCTTTTTATTCTATTTTTTTTCCTCCCATACTGATTAGGATTCCATTTCCTAGCTTCTGGGACCACCCGCAGAAAGCTGGGTGAACAATAATAGCTCACATTATCCTTTCTCCAAATGAAGGCATTCTACATTCTGTAAAATAAAGAACCCACTTTCATGAATGCCTCTGCTATTTTATTGACAGACTCTTCAGAAAATATAAAATAATAAATTATTCTGATGCTTTTTGTATGTTTTTCTTTATTGAAGAAGCCATAGCAAAGCTCTGGGAATATCTTAAATATGTGCTTAAATATGTGCTTAACATTCTGTACTCTGGCATTGTACTGTATGTCTGATTCGCAGTTATATCTGGAATGACCCGCATGCAGAATGCTGTGTCAAGCAGGGATTTTGTTCCTGTGCATTGTTTCTTTTCAATGTCTTTTGAATAGTGTTTGACACTTTTAAGTACAATAGCTGTCGCTGGCATTAATGAATGCTCATGTAGGCCTTCTCCAGCTCTTTTCTTTGTGCAGTTGGTTTACTTAGCTGACTAAAAGCCATTGTTCAGAAGCGTCATGTTTTTCCTCACCATAACAGCTTCTCAGGCTCTCTATGACTTCTATTTAACCTGTTTTTATTTTATTTTATGTTCCATTCTCGTCCATGGGCATTATTTATGCTTATAAAAGCAGTCTGCTCTAATATGTATTCTGATAGTGTTAGCTTTCAAGCTGTTTAACCCCACCCCACTCCATCCAACCAAAACAGAAGTCTTTGAATGCTTGAATATAATCACTGTTCATTGCATTCCCAATATTCTCTTTGAGCAGAAAATGTATATGCATAGGTTTGCAATGATAAAACAATACTGATTTACCAAGCACTCAAGATTTACATGTTGGGAGAAAAATAAAAAGACATTTGTTAAGCTTCAATAGTAAACTTAAGAACTGCATTTTTGGAAGTCATAGGACTGTATCCTATATCAGTGATGGCGAACCTATGGCACGAGTGCCACAGGTGGCACACGGAGCCATATCTGAGAGCACGCGAGGCATTGCCCTATGTCAGCTCCAGCGTGCATGTGCGCAATGGCGAGCTGATTTTTGGCCTTCTTTTCAGCCATTTTTCGCCATCCCCAGGGTTCAGGAAAGCCTCCTGAAGCCTGGGGACAGCGAAAAACGGCCAAACGGGCCTACCGGAAGCATGCGCGGGGGTGGCAGCGCGGAGGTTGTGCATATGCGGGGGGGAGGGCATTGCATTAAGGGTTTGGGCACGCACATGCATGCTATCGCACGCGCGCACACCCTTTTGGCACCCAAGCCAAAAAAGGTTCGTCATCACTGTCCTATATACTCAGAGACATATAATTTGAACTAGTTCTATTTTTTTCAGTGTGTAACTGCACCAGCATGCCTACCGCCCCTCTCCTACTGTCTCCATTTTTTCGTACCCACTTACTGTGTTCATATTTATGTTTATATTCTACCTGTTATCTTGTACATGTTTGACAAAGTAAAATAATAATAATTAATAAATAATAATAATAATAATAATAATAATAATAATAATAATAATAATAATAATAATAATAATAATAATAATAATAATAATAATAATAATAATAATAATAATAATAATAATAATAATAATAATATAAACCTATCATTCATGTACAAGTCATCATACCAAATCTGCAAATAACATGAATAATTTCAAAGTTAAAATCTGTTAGTTTTTTTTATTTTGTCCTGGATTTTCTAAAGCAAATGAGATGAAGCAATATATTTCAATTACAAAAAGTATGTGAAAGGGCTGCTGACATTCAGGCTCTTCTTTCCCAGTGACCCAACCCGGTCTGGCTCTGGCTCTGGCTCTGGCACACCAACACAACTTGGAGGAAGTTACAGGCTTTAATTTAAAATGATGGCTGTTGACATAAAATCAAATTAAATGACACAACAATATGAAATATTAAATCTTACGGTGAGCAATGTTGCTCAAGCCAAAAATGTACCAAAGAGTGTCCTTTTTGGCCAAATGGCTCCTCACCAATCCTGTTGCCTCATAAACATATCCTCTGCAGGCCCAGTGAGATGGCAACAAATCTTCCTACCATGACAGCCAGGATACAGTCTCTAGGCCAAAATATAGACATCCTCTATTCCTCTGGTGGCAATCCTTCTCTCTTTCCAAAGTGCAGCCACTTTTCCATATTCGTTCTTTTTGCTCTCTTTCAGTCCTTTTCCCCCCTTTTCCCCCTCAACTGTTTGAATCTGTTGTTCTACTTCCAGAACTCTGACTTATCCCTTCCTGCTAGGGACTACATTTCCCAGAAGATCTCCTCCAAGTCCCCTTCCTGTCCCAATTCCAGGGCAGATGCCCCAACCAGCCAGCCAACCAGGGAATGCTGCTAGTAGACCAGGATACACATCTTAAAAAAGAGAATAAAAGTCCTAGTTTGTTCATTTTTTTTCTTTCTTTTTCTTCCTTTTTACAGTTTAGTACAACAGTGTTACAATATTCCTGAATATTCATTGTCATAATTTAATAAAAATAAGCCTTTCAATATGGCTAAATTCAATTCAAAACTTGTAAGTGCTAAGCTTTATTATTATTATTATTATTATTATTATTATTATTATTATTATTATTATTATTATTATTATTATTATTATTATTATTATTATTATTATTATTATTATTATTATTATTATTATTATTGACATTTATATACCGCCTCACAGTGCAAACACTCTCTAAGCGGTTTACACCAGTAAGCAATGTATATTTATATTGCCCCCAACAATCTGGGTCCTCATTTTACCGACCTCAGAAGGATGGAAGGCTGAGTCAACCTTGAGCCGGTGAGATTTGAACCACTGACCTGCGGATCACAGTCAGCTAAAGTGGCCTGCAGTACCCCACTCTAACCGCTGCGCCACCTCGGCTCTGAACAGATATGAACAGATAATAATGATAATTATTATATAACAGATAATAATAATGATATAAATGTAGTCATGCATACATACGTAGTATGTGCATACATTCCAGGGAACAAAAAGCTCACTTCTGATATACCAAATCATTAAAATGAGATGCTCTCTACATAGTTCACTGAATATAAAATCACAAGGTCAGCAAGGGAAAATAGAGAACTTACATTCTCCATCCTGGGATCTTTGTCCAAATAGGCACAATCACCACAGACAGCAACAATACACAATACAATGATTGCATTGAATGAAAGCTTGACTACAGTTGTCTGTTTAATACTTTTTTTTACTTCCAGCCTGACTATTTTTGGTTACATGGCTGCCCATCCCAACAAGTGATATTGAATGATGAACAAGTTAAAATAAGTAAAAAGAGTTATAAACATTACAAAAGTTATAATACACAGCACTAGAACAACATTAACCCAAACCTATGGGATAACAAAAATGTGGGTTCCTGTACAACCTCAGGCCTGATCATCTGGGCATAGAACCAGGTCTTCGGGCCTTACAAAAGGCCAGCAGAGTTGGGGCCACCCTGATCTTTGTAGATAGAATGTTCCATAAGGTAAATGCTATGGCAGAAAAGGTACAAGTACATTCTTTGACCAGCATAACCCAAAACATGTCCATCCTTCCCATCAGATGGGAAGAAAGAGCTGGATCGGGGGTGTCAAACTGGTGGCCCACAGACCGTATGCATCACACGAAGGCCACGCCCACCCCAGCTCTGCGAACGGGGAAAACGTCACGTGATGGCAATGTGACGCTGCAAGTTTGACACCCGTGCGCTAGATAGAGTCCTTCAAGTAACTCAGTCCTAAGCCACGAAGGGTTTTAAATGTGACAACCAGCATCTTGAATTGCACCTGCTGGCACTGGCAATCAGTGTAGCTCATGTCATAGCTACGTTACACACACCAAAAAACTGGTGCCATTTACTACCCTTGATGCCTATTCTTCACCAGAATTACAGACACACAGAAACAGACACACATACAAACACATCCTGATTCCAGAAATAGTTCTTAGCATGGAAAAGATACTGAGAGAAATATGAACCAAAAAACAACACATAAAATAGAGCTATACAATAAAGGAGATCTACAAGCACATTCTTACATATTTTATACACTTTTACTATCTTACATATAGATCTCTTTTTTGTTTCTTTTTTTAATGTAAACATGTTGGCCTCTGAAACACAGATTTTCATCAATCTTGTCATGGAATGTTCTTAAATTTCAAAACAGATTTTGGGGAGGGAGCTAGCTTTTCATGAAATGCTCTTAATCAAGGAAATTCATGTCCTGACTTATAGTATTCAGTCACACTTGGATCTTCTGCTGGTCTTTGGCACATCACCTTTGCACAACATTGCATTCCATGCAACTAGGCATTCAGATGAATTGTATAAATATCATGACCTGCCACTGTAGAATTCTGAGGATCCGGTGGCAGGATAAGGTGCCAGACACAGAAGTCCTCTCCAGAGCAGGCCTGCCATCAATTCCCACCCTGCTGATGAAAGTCCAGACACGCTGGGCAGGCCATGTTGCAAGGATGCCAGACCATCACATCCCTAAACAGCTCCTCTATGGTGAGCTGCCTAAAGGAAAGCGATCACACGGGGGACAAAGGAAGAGATACAAAGACTCGTTGAAAGCCTCCTTCAAGTCCCTCGAAATCAACACTACCTCCTGGGAAACCCTGGCACAAGATCAATCAACATGGCGCATGCTGACCCATCAAGACTGCCAAAGATCTGAGGACAGAAGAACAGCCATAGCAGAAGAAAAGCAAGCACTCCACAAAGCCAGAGCTGCAAATGCTGCGACAATGGTGCCCACACATGTCTGCCCAACGTGTGGCAGAACATTTCATGCCCATATAGGCCTTACCAGCCACCTGTGGACACATTATAAACAGCCCACAACCTGATAGATTTCAAGGTCCTCTTCGAACATGATGGACGAACATCATCATAAATATCATAAAATTGAGTATTCAACATATCTGTTCATTAAGATCATGATCTTTTGAAAAAAATCATGTACACTGGACAATCCTGAAAAGTGATTATATTCCATCAAACATGGATTCTCTCTGATTCAGATAGCCTTGGTTTCTAAATGTCTTTTCACAAGTTACTGAAAAGGAATTTTAAAATCTTTCAGTATAGAGCAATAAAGCCAGAATACGGCATTCTGTTCTTTTGAATGACATTTGCAGCTCTTAATAAACAAAATTTAGCTCCTTTCCACTTAGACTTAAATAATTGACACGACCTGAAAAGTCTTATCTGATTTAACTGTAATATTTAGTTAAGAGTTTATCAAGGTCAATTAAATGAGTGAAATTGTATGATAATATATATATAACATAATCAAATAGTTTGTCTTCTATTTATTATAATCTTCTTGATTTATTTGTAGAATGGTGCACAGCATTCTATTTTCTACCTTCTGAATATAGTAATAATGAGTTGTAGTAATGCAAACACTTTTTTCTTAAGCCAATACATAACAGTTATGATAAGACAGTTTTAATATAAGTGTGTTGAGTAATATTTTAATGGACCTGATACATCATTTGAAACAGTGGCGGGTTGCCATCTTACTGGTGCCGGTGCCCTGCGCACGCATCTCCAAGTTTCAGGGGCACGCGCGCTCCTTACGCGTGTGTGCTCCCTCATGCAATTTTGCTTCCGCGCATGCGCGGAAGCAAAATCGCCCAAAAATTAACGAAAAAATGGTGATGTGCACGGTGGACCGGCAGAGAGGGCTCCGGAGCGGTTTCACAATCGGCCTCTCCCTACCAGAGTTGCGCACTGGGCAGCTCTGGCAGGAACCCATCTCTGATTTGAAACATAAGAATCAACAGAAAGGGAGAGGGAGGGAGGGAGGGAGGGAGGGAGGGAGGGAGAGAGAGAGAGAGAGAGAGAGAGAGAGAGAGAGAGAGAGAGAGAGAGAGAGAGAGAGAGAGAGAGAGAGAGAGAGAGAGAGAGAGAGAGAGAGGGACACTTTGGAGGTTCTATTTTATCAGCATCACAACTCTGAATTGCTGAATAATTTGCAATAATTTGCCTTCATTTGTAATTTGCAATTAAGTCATAAGTTCTGAAGGGAGGTCAGTACAAAGGGCTTTTATGGATATATATGATCCTGGAGCTAAATGCTGTGAACTCTGAGTGTACGAAGTAAACTTACTCAAAAATAGTACAAGTCAGAATCATGTTCTTCCAGCTTTTGTTTATAAAACTAAGCCTTTAAAAAAACCTTTCAATTGAGATTGTTATTTCATTATTAAATACATGTTTAGTAAAATAAACCATTTTAGATAAATCTATGTTAAGTTTTAATTTACAAAATTAATAAGTTAAAGGAGGTTAATGTTACATAAATAAAAAATTATGTGCATAAAGAAATGACAAAAAAGAATTGTGATTCTGATAAGAAAAGAGTGGGTGTATAAGTGTTTTTGTTCAGTGCAAAAATGGCTAAGATGGCCAATGTAGAGCACAATTCTTATTAGCACCAAAACTAACAAAATGAGGAGGTTAAAATAAACTCTAAAATAAACTTGTCATTAAAGATGTCAAATAACAAGAAAATTGACTTACTGTTGTAACACTCTTTACTGTTAGCCAATTAAAAGTGCAAAGATTGCAAGTCAGTTTCCAAACAAGAATCTCATTAATATTATTATAAGATATCATAATCACTCTTTCAATAGCACTTACGAGAGCAATTCTGTGTGGGACAGAAGGAGAACTTTGCCATAGACAACTATTGCCAACATGCAAGGGGCCAGAGTAGGAGAGAAAAGAAATGACTTCTTGCTGGCTCTTGTCCCATCGGCTCTGTCTCCTTGCAACCAGTGGGAGAGGAAAAACAATAATACTGGTAAGAAGCCCATATTTTGGTATAATAAAATAATCATACAGCTGAAGGGCAAAGATGCACAACTTTTTCAGTCAGAAGCCTTTAAATGGCCTGCAGGAGGTTATCCTCCAAACATAGTGGATAAAGCCATGGCAGAAAATTTATTTTATTGCCTTCCATTTATAATTAAATTTAATCAGAATGAATATTAAGATCACATAATACATATTTTATTATTCTTTCACATTAACAATTGTAGTTGGGTAATAATTTCTGATGATCTGCAGCCAAGGTTTTCGGTGGCTACCACCCTTGCGGCTCCGATGTGCACTCATACTCAGGGCATCTTTCATACTCACCTGAGGCCCTATAACAGTGGTTCCCAATCTTTTTGTGATCGAGTACCACTTGGAGGTCCCGTACAGTCGCCGCGTACCACCTGGTTCCAGAGAAACTAAATTCAATCAGATGTCACTTTATTTCCATAATTGTACCGTTCCATTTTTGGCCCCGCGCCGCTTGGACCAGGTGGGTGGCGTGTGGCAACAGTTGCAAATTGTTGCCAGATTATCTTGTGTTAGGCAGTAAACATGTGAAGTAAAAAATAACTAAATAAAAATCATTCATGACCCCAAAAGTGTTCGCGTACCACCTGGAAGGCCTTCGCATACCATTAGTGGTACACGTACCACAGGTTGGGAACCACTGCCCTATAACAATGCTGTCATCAAATACATGCCTTGTTGATGATATTTATAAGAGCAGCAATAATCAACTAAAAGCAGATCTCATATCTTGGAACCAGTTGTTTTAATTTCATCAGTGAAAGTAAATCAATAAAAATGGCAGAACCCCTCCCCACAACCACCACTCTTCATTAATCTTGCCCCCCCCCAAAAAAACCCTATCTTAATAAACATTTCAGATGTTGATATAGTGGGAGATTTTTGCAACTGTATGCTCTGAAGAACATACACTTTATCCTATGCTTATCACGAAACCAGTCAGGTTTAAAGCCATTTTTGCAATATTGTGACAACAATATGGGTTTTTATTCTAGACTGTTCCTATTATGTTTCTGCCACACAAATAAGAAGTGATGTTTCAAGGAATAATGGTACCCACCTGTTAAAAATATATAAAAGATTTTCATGGTGTTGAGTGAAACTTAGTCCACCCAAGTAAATTATGATTGGAAAAAAAGTTGTGGATTAAAATTTGATTAAGGAAGCTTAGATAAGAACAATAGAACTAAACTGTAATTGTGTCACAGAGATATAAATAAGTGTGACCATATAAGAGGCTTATTTGTTATTAATATGCATCAGACGTGTGGCACAAAGTACACGGTCTCTATATGTTTTGCTTGTATGTACTTAGCTTGATTTTTAGAGTGACATTGTCAACATTTTACTATCTTGATTCTTGAAATTATACTATGTCCAAAAGCTGATTGCCAAAATATGTTGGACGTATATCCATTGGATTTTTTTAAACTCCAACATTTGAAAAAATGCATAGAACAGAGTTGTGCTGAAGAAGATGTAGCATCTATAGGAAGAGATACTAAGCTGTGCATGAGATAAAGTCAGCAGAAGGACCTGTGCTATTAGAATGATTGCTTGTGTGAATAGAAGTTCTAGACTTCAACTGTGCTTATGTTAAAAGAAATGGCTTTGGTTTTGTTTTCCTAAAATATTGACTTTGTTCATTTTGGAAAACAAGTAACATTATGACCTCTTCTTATAAAAACTGGAAGCTTTTATTTTAGTCCAGACACAACAGAAAATCTGGACTAGTATAACATATACAGTCACAAATTTTGTAGTTGACCTCAGTGTTCTATACCTGAGACTCTCAAAAACAAGTTGAATTAAATATGTTCTATGCATGATTGAAAGGCACTTCCTTTGGGGTATAACAAGTTACCCTTTTCCTCTCCCCCCTTTCCCCCCCAGTTTATTTTGAATATTCTTCTGATACTGAAAAATAGAATTTATTTGTTAAATTTATTTGCCATCTATCTCATCATGGGGCTATTTTAGGTGACTTTCAATAATAAAAAAAGAAATATAAAGAAGTGTAAACTCAACAGTAGTAAAATAATGAAATAATAGAATAAAATAATGAAAAAGAAAACAATGATACAGCGATAGGAGGGATTAAGGGGAGGTGGGGTTTGCCATCAATCTAGTAGCCACCTCCAGTGATGTCGTTCCCCATTGGGTCCAACCAACTGGCAGAGCCAGAACCTCAAGCTCTTATAGAAGGACAGGAGTGGGGAGGCAGATCTGTCCTTAGAGCAGCGGTTCCCAACCTTCCTAATGCTGTGACCCGCGCCCCACCCCCATTTGGGTTCTTTTACCCTCTGTGCATGCACAAAGCATGCTGCACATGCGCAGAGGGTAAAAGAACCCAAATGGCGGCGTCCAGGCGAAGTCTCCAGATCCGGGCGAGGTCTCCGCTCACTTCGCGTGTTGCCTCTGGGAGCTTTTCGAGCCCCGTCACGAAAGGTGTGTGTGACTTCGGCAGGGCCTGGACAGGCGGCTGCCCGGAGAGAGCCACCCCCTTCGCAGAGTCTCTCCCATCTACCTGTAGCATTCGGGGTGAAGGGTATGGCTCTCTCCGGGCAGCTGCCTGTCCCGGCCCCGCCAAAGTCACGCACGCCTTTCGCAGGGGTAAAATGCTCCCGGTTCATTCTTGCTTGTTGATCGTCGCAGAGCCGATGGAGCTGGTGGCAGTTGCAGCGTGGGGCTTCCCCTGCCCACTTCTCCCGCCTGCCTGGATGCCACCATTTGAGTTCTTTTGCCCTCTGCGCATGCAGAACACTTTGTGCATGCGCAGAGGGTAAAAGAACCCAAATGGCGGCAGCGGGGTGGGTTGCGGTGGGGGTGCAGGTTGTGGGGTGCGACAGGCTTGTGGCAGTGGGGGGGAGCTGAGGATGCCGGGGCGACCCCTGGGAAATGGTCGTTCGACCCCCAAAGGGCTCCCGACCCCCAGGTTGGGAACCACTGCCTTAGAGGGTAGGGTGACTGGAGGGCACAATAGCTAAAAAGAAGATGTGTGTTCTTTGTATCTAAATCAGTACTCAAAGCTAGACCATGTAGAACATTTTTCAGAAATCTACTTTTGAAACATTGAAAGTAGGCTCTTTAGTAGTAGTCCCTCTTTTGAGAGTGTGTTGTCAAAGCACAATATGTGAATTCTGCTAAAGTAATCCATAGCTGAAATATTCAGTGAAATCTATGAAATAAATACATTCTGCAGATGCTCAGACTAAGCTTATTATGGATTGTCATGAATAAATTAATGAAAAGGGAAAGCTACATTTGTCACAATAATTGAACAAAACATTTAGAAGTACATTATTCATAATGGTTTATTGCTTTGGCCATCTGGGCTTTCGCCTTTTTCAACTGCTAACCTCAATTATATAAAGATCAAGTAATTTCTTAGGACCTGATCTAATACTTAATGAAGTTAATAGGAGCACAATCATATTAAAGAGCTAATTCAATAAGTAAAAAGAAATGATAAAAGCACACAGCAAAAGAAAAATGTAAAACACTCTCAGTTAGGAAATGAAGAACCTGGGATTTACAGGCTAATAAACTGCAGCCCCTTTGGTCATGACCAGCACTGGAGACTGGATGGGAGTTGTAGTCTTGTAATACTTCATATCCTTTAGTTAAATACTGGGAGAACATTAATCACGGAAAACTAATTAATTCTGTTTACTTGTTGTGTTTGCTTATCACAACAGATGTATACATTGAAATTGTAGACAAAACTACAAAGTACAATTTTTATTTTAGGAATATTTCTCTTCAACTTTGTTATGTTAATTAATTGTTGCAAGTTTGGTCTAGTGTTAAAATGGGTAGGCAGCAATCAATCTTTTTTGAAATTCCCATAACATGTTCCTGATTTTTATTTTGGGTGTAATTCTGGGGCATGGAAATAAGAAGCAAAATTAGTGCGTTAAGCATTCTTTGCAAAAACCCATTTCAAAATGTTAGCACTTGCTGCAGATACTATTAACATGCCCTTTTACAAAAATGCATCTGGACTAGCCTTTAATTCTGTTCTCTTTTAGGTGTTAAATTTCAAATCAGGTTTTCAAACAGTAGCCCTCTTAGATAATGATAATGATATATTTATTTATGAGCCATGGTGGCACAGAGGTTAGAATGCCGTATTACAGGCTACTTCTGCTGACTGCTGGCTGACTGCAATTTGGCAGTTCAAATCTCACCAGGCTCAAGGTTGACTCAGCCTTCTATTCTTCCGAGGTGGGTAAAATGAGGACCCAGATTGTTAGGGGCAATAGGCTGACTCTGTAAACTGCTTAGAGAAGGCTATCAGCAGTGTGTAGTGGTATATAAGTCTAAGTACTATTGCTATTGCTATTTAAGCTACATGACATACACTCTTTCTTGGAAAAAAATAATAGTTTGTCCTTCTTTTCAATTTTTTAAATTTTCCTTTCTTCCTTCTGGTCTTTTCTTTTTTTATTCACACGCAAATATAAACTTTTCAAATGTTTTCCTCAATTACATCTCCTCATATATATTTACATTCCTTGCGCATTAGTAATAACCTAACAACTGTAGATTTATGGCATACAGTTTTATTGTAGCTAGCTCCAATCCAAGCTTTTTCACTGGTATTTGAAATACTATACCATTATATAAC
This sequence comes from Diadophis punctatus similis, assembly GCA_023053685.1. NCBI lineage: Eukaryota > Metazoa > Chordata > Lepidosauria > Squamata > Dipsadidae > Diadophis > Diadophis punctatus. The sequence continues at coordinate 14,987,007 of JALIGW010000006.1, read as the reverse complement.
TTCACACAAAGATTTTTAAGGTGTCAAGGTACATTGATTCTAGGGAGAAATAAATTAGTGGTAAAGCTCATGCTAGCTATTTCAACTGAGATTGATAATGTATCTTACCTGAATCTCTTGGAAACAATTCCAGTGCTTTGAAAACCACAATGAACTAAATGGACTATTGGCTGGTTTAAAGGCAGCTTCTTATGTACCTGAAAATGTGGTTTTCAGAACTAGTAACTCTAGAGATCTATTTCAAAGATTAATTTAAAATGTATAGTTTTTTTGCAAAGCACTCCAGATATAATCGTTCTACCATTAAAGAGGCCAATCTACCACCAGGTCCCCTAAATTGATAAAGACCAGGTAGATTTATGTTGAGGCCATCATCAAGTTACAAACTTATGGTTCTAAAGGTTTAAAACCAGAAGTTTAAATTTATCCCAAAATAAACAGGCAACTCATGTAATAATACTGTATATAATAGATATAAAATATTTCTGACATTATAACTCAAAACATTAAACTATATCTTTATATAAAACAACTTGTTTACATAAACTCCCTCTTCATTTTTTACATAATGCCTTTCATTCTATCCTCGTCTAGTGCAACTAATCAATCATTAGCCTAAACCAGTGATGGCGAACCTATGGCACACGTGCCACAGGTGGCACGCGGAGCCATATCTGCCGGCACGTTAGCCATTGCCTAGCTCAGCTCCAGTGCGCATGTGCGTGCCGGCCAGCTGATTTTTGGCTTGCACAGAGGCTCTGGGAGGGCGTTTTCGGCTTCTGGAGGGCCTCCGGGGGGATGGGGGAGGGTGTTTTTGCCCTCCCCGTGCTCTAGGGAAGCCTCTGGAGCCTAGGGAGGGTGAAAAATGGGCCTACCGGGCCCACCAGAAGTTGGGAAATGGGCCATTTCCGGCCTCCAGAGGGCCTCTGGGGGGGCGGGGGAGGCCGTTTTTGCCCTTCCCAGGCAGTGAATTATGGGTGTTGGCACTCGCACATGTGCGATAGCACACGCGCATGCACTTTCGGCACCCGAGGAAAAAAAGGTTCGCCATCACTGGCCTAAACATTTCCAATTAAAACATAATATATTCTTTTCTTGTTTACCAAAGTATTTATCATTTCATTGTTTTGATCTGCTGTTTCCCCTATACTGTATGTGAGACTGTAAATTCTGTGGACTAGAATTTTCTCATCTTACACTCAAGAAAGCAACATGCCCATGGATGTTTCTATGTGGAGTTAGGACTAACTCATTGTACTGAATACAGGTCATTTAACAATAGAAGTGAACTCCTTGTTGCTTGTGTGACTTCTTTATAAAATAGGCTCCTGGGTAGTGGGTTTTCTCTTAGTAGTTAGGATATATTTAGGATAAGAAACAGTTGATGTGTTACAAACACTGCATGATAAGACCCAGTTAAATTTCCTGTGATTTAGATTTGCACACACACACGCACACACACACACACACACACACACACACTTGTGTATCAGAAGTAAGTCGTGTTGTTCAAATAAGTACAATTTATTTTCTACAATACACCTAATCTGCATTCCTCTGTGAAAGGAGGATTCTTTACCTTTAACTCTGCTGTAAATTGCAGCTGAAATTGCAATCTCCGGTGTATCATTCAGCTAGTTTATCTCTTCAGCACATTCCAATTCTCCAAAATAAAGTCTGTATTCAAGGCAGTTGTGCCCAGAGTCTCATTTCTTTGATGGCCTGATTATACTGCCCGAATGAATAAATCTTCTCAAATCTTTTAAACATCAAGTCCAGGCCTATGTTCTAGGAAGTGCAGGTTAATAATAATAGGAAGGAGGACATAGAATTTATTTCTTTGTTATACAGGGGTTCCATCTATAAATGGCAAAAAGCTATTTAATCATTTATTTATTGAAAAACTTTTTTGTAAGCACTTTTCCCAGTTCAAAGAAAGTTATTTACAACACAATTTTTCAAGTTAAAACAAAAATCTTGATCAAATAGTTAGCAGTGCTAAAAAAAAAGCAATAAATCTAAAGCTAAAAGCCAAGGCAAATAATTATGTTTAATTGATACAATTCTGAAAAGCAAATACAAAATTTAAAAGCTTCTGCACTGAAGGCCAGAACCAACATAATAAAAGGACTATTTTAGCTCTCAAAGCACTCATTTTATTATATACATAAAAATATGATATATGTATATAAGAAAGATACACAATAGATTTGTTGGTCACACTAAAACACACTAAAAGATCTATCTTGTATAGCAGTGATGGCGAACCTTTTTCGGCTCGGGTGCCAAAAGGATGCACACACGTGTGATAGTGTGTCCGTGCGTGCCCACACCAATAATGCAATGTCCTTCCTCCCACGCATGTGCACCCCCCGCTGCTCCCCACTCATACACACAATGCCTTGCACTGCGCACACACCCCGCGCATGCACACAGGCCACAGGACTTCCAGTAGGCCTGTTGGGCTGTTTTTCGCTCTCCCCAGAGTTCAGGAAAGCCTCCTGAAGCCTGGGGATGGTGAAAAATGGCCAAACGGGCCAATTGGAAGTTCGGAAACAAAATGGAAGTGGAGCTGCCCTACTTCTTACCATCAGATAGTTGCAGCCAGGCCTCCCACACCTCGGCCCATTTCTTCTGCAGTCGGCAAAGCTTTCCTGAAGGCATCTATAGCTGATAACAGAGCTCCGGATCGATCCGGAACTCTGTTATCAGCTGCAGAGGCCTTTCCTAGAGGCCTTTCCTGAAGGCTTCTATAGCCGATAACAGAGCTCCAGATCGATCTGGAGCTCGCTTATCGGCTGCAGAGGCCTTCAGGAAAGTCTTGCTGACTGTAGAAGAAATGGGCCGAGATGTGAGAGGCCAGGCTGCAAAGCCAGGCTGCAAAGCCGAAGAAGTTCCTGAAGACCTCTGACAGCGAAAAGAAGTCTTGGGGTGATGCACACAAATGAACTTCCGGTTGTCCCGTTGGGCCATTTTTCGCCAGCCCCAGGCTTTAGGAGGCTATCCTGAAGCCTGGAGAGAGCTAAAATGGCCAAAAAGAAGGCCGAAAATCAGCTGGCCAGTGCGCGCATGCGAGCTGGAGCTGACATAGGGCAACGCCAAACATGGCCTCAGATATGGCTCTGCGTGCCACTTGTGGCACGTGTGCCATAGGTTCGCCATCACTGCTGTATAGTCAGGTAGTATGTTTACATTTGTTCTGACCCACTTACATGTCATGGTGAAATAATGGCATTAAACTAAGCATCCAGGAGATTGAACTGTCAATTCAATGAGATCAATAGTTAAATGAATAAAGCCAATCAATTCTAAATGAGGATCTATTAAAAGATAGACCTCTAAAACAGAACAGATCACACAATTTGTCACTTATAACTCACAGTTCAAACCAGGTCAATCACAACAAGTAGCAACAGTTAAATCTACCATTCACTATTCTTAAAAATGGTCACATTCAGAAATATCTTACTTAAATATCACAAGGCTATTGTTTGTAACAAGTCTGAAAAGCCACCTTGGGAATTTACCTTCATTCTTGAACAAAAAAGAAAATAACTGTAAGCTTAAGAATTTAAAGAATTGGAAATAAATGGCAAAAAGCATAAGGTCTTGATCCAGTTAAGTTATAAATGAATTAAGGCAAATCTGGAATATTAGAATATTTTGAAAATAATTATATAAATAAACAGCATTTTATGAGAATCACCGCATTTTTTGGAGTATAAGACGCACCTTTCTACCCTCAAAAAGAGTGTGAAAACCTGGGTGCGTCTTATACACCAAATGCAGCCCCACCCAGCCACCCCCACCCTTTGGCCTCTGCCTGCCAGCAATTTACCTCTTTGCAGCAAACAGGGCAAAGCACTAGAAGAGCACAAGAAGAGATAAACTGCCTCCCGACCTACAGCTGACGGAGGCTTGCAAGCCACGTGGTAAAATGAAACTAACTACGGTGGCTGTAATGTGACAAATTGCTGGGAGATAAACTGCTGGCAATATTAGACTGCTGAAATTGAAAGAAGGCAAGCTATAGCTGCTATGGCTCACAGCTAGAGCTCTTGCCTCACAATCAGGAGGTTGTGAGTTCTATCCTAGGTAGAAGCATATTCTGTTAATATGTTATTTTGTTAAATGTAGAGTGTTCAAATTATTAGACTTATTTTTTAAATACTGCTTTATTATTGTTCTAGACAACTTAACAAAATGAAGAAGCTTTTTAAAATAAATGCTTGCTCTGAAGAGGCCCAGTGCTGTTGTATCTTCTTTTAAATAGCAGAGAATACTTCCAGAAAGCCACATCAATTTTAAAGATCTGTAAAAGTATAATCTGAAATGTCCTGTTTTAGTATTAAGTATTAGTATTAAGTATTAGTATTAAAAGAAGGCAGCTGAAGGCAGCTGAGAAACCCTGACTTAGTCATGTTTGGAGTAGATCTATTTGGGAGGAGTTAGTGTGATTACATTTAAGAAAACTTTCTGGGATTAATATACTGCCATAAATGTACATTTCTCCAATTCTTTGCCATTTCTATGGGTCAGGCACACATGCACAGAAATACACAGCAAACAGTGTATATCATATGTACTGTTTGCTGTTTGGCAAATTGCTGGGAGGCAGAGGCCTTTTTTCCTTGTTTTCCTCCCCCAAAACTAAGGTGCGTCTTATACTCCGAAAAATAGGGTAAATCGTTTTATCTCTCTAGTGTCTGAGACTACCGAAACTGAGATTCAGTGTTTAAAACCTCAGAAACTGAACAGGATAGGGGTCTAAAGATTCTGGTAAAATAGGGGGAAAAATAAAAATGATAGCTTGCCTTATATTTTTGGTTGGTGATGGAATATAAAAAATGATATAAAAAGTTATGACTTTTTACATACTCCAGGAAGTTTTTAAATGCTGGATAACTTTTTTTTTAAAGTGTGGATTATAAAACAGTGAAGAGAACTAAAGACAACAAGCCAAGACAATGATCTAAATGAGAACTATTTTACTGTCTCTACAAAAGAAGTTAGTTAAATTTTTGAAGATTAAACTGGAAATATGAATGATAAATCAAAAGAATGACCTGGATAAAGAGTTTGTATTTACAAAAGAGCTTTGCTAAAGCTCAAAGAAGCATTTGGAATGGGAAAAAATTTAACTAAAGCAAATCTTACTGAGTGAATTAAAGATCAAGATCATTAGAAGTAAAAAGAAGGTATATAAAATTGATTTGTTTGATCGACGTTAAAATCAACCATGATTGAATAAAGTTACAGATTTTTTGTTTGTACCTTGACTGAAAAGTTGATGATTAGAGAAAGAGTGAGTTATGGAAAGAAGAGATGTTTATTTGTAACTGTCAGACCTGCACCAATCCAATCCCTTAGGAAATAAAAGCCTTCAACTTCATTTGGTTAAAGCAAAAGATTCTTTTACTAAGGATGTTGGTTGCAATAAAGTCAAGCTATCTTTGAAATCTTTCACGCTCGTTAGGAAAAAAAATAAGGTGTAGGTTAGCCCACAGCCCAGCCCTCCACCCATGACCAATCAATTTCCAGCCAACTAGCGCTCGCTAAGATGTTTTAAGAAATCTGAGATGTTTGGGGGTAATTCGCATATTTTTCAGGTTACCTGGCCATGGGATGCTGGTAGAAACAGGATCCAGCTATTCTGGTCCTTATCTCCTGTCATTTCCCCCTCCCGATTTCCTATTAAGTACATATAAAGCTTTATTGCCCTTTCAGTAGTGTTAAGTCATCTGTGTACCTCAAATTACTTATATTTCTTCCTCTAATCTTTACTCCCAAATTAATTCCAGCTCTAAATCCTCCACTTGGCTTCCTGCACAATGGTGTGTATGTGTGGGGGTGTCTTCATCATCCCCAGGCTCCGGAGGTTTTTCTCGAGCCTCCGGGAGGGCGAAAACGCTCTCCCCCAGACTCCTGAGGCCCTCTGGAGACCGGAAATGGGCCTGTTTCTGGACTTCTGGTACTTCTAGTAGGCCCGTTTTTCACCCTCCCAGAGCTGCCACGCAGGCCCTGCACTTACCTCGCATCCAAAACGGGCAGCGTGGAGACTCCTGGGAGGGGTGGGGAGGGGTGTGCGGGGTCAGGCAGTCCTTGAAACTACCAGTTCGATGAACCAGATGTAAAATTAACATCTGGTTTGCCCGAACTGGTCCAAACTTGCTGAATCCCACCCTGTAATTCCACCCTCTAACTCCCTTGCTGATCCTGAACCAATCTGTGTCACCATAGAATATTCTCACTGTTGCCTCCTGATCAGTGTACAGTGGTATATAGACTTGCTTATAAACTCTTGGGCAAATAACTGTCTGGTGATAAACAAGCTATCTAGCCAACTCTTGCAACTCCCTGATGGGCCAAATCTTAAATTGTTGTTTGATCCATTTTTATTTTCCTTTATGTTCCAAAACAGTAGGAGCTTCATAAATTATATAAAATTGCTTTGAGCATTTGAGGTGAAATAAAATTAATGTGTTTAATTCCAAGTTTGATTTACATTTTGAAAGGTATTCCAATATTAATTCCTTCAGGTTATTTTAGATGAATTTAAGAATATTGAATAGGAGTATACTTAAAGATTTTCATTACACAAGCTGTAATTAGCTTTGGGAAACATTTATTTAATTCTCCACACTTTCGGGCTATTTATCCTAGCTTTGGCATTTATTTGAAAGAAGATATTTCAGAATTTCCTTTTTTGGGACTTTATTTCAAGTTATTAGATCCAATGAAATCCAGGACATTACTGGTTGCCCTCTTTGTGTAGCATCTTAATGCACACACACAAATACATAAATGCACACAACAAACACACACAAGTGTGTTCTATTAAAGCATTTCCTATTTGGTCCAGATGTTATTACCATTTCTGAAGTTGTGGCAGGTTTTGGCAGAATTGAAATAATTAAGCCAGTAATCTTTTTTTTTTAAGAAAACAGAAATTTGGATGAAATTGATTGTTTATATGACCTCTGAAATAAACAAATTTGAAAGTCCTGGTGTGCTACATAGGTGCAGAGTTATTTAAAAAAAAATTCTGCATTTCTGTTCTATGAGCCTAAAAACAAGATGATTTTTTTTTAAAAAAAAATGCTTTTATAGTATTAGAGACATTGCAGAATTTTTCATAAGGAATTGTTGCAGCTGTTTTACTTTTTCAGAATTGGTAGCACTAACTCCTATGTTTGCACTTAAAAGTGATTGTCATTTTGTAATGAAGTGATTGTAATACTTCATAGATGATTTAATGCTGGGATTTATGTTTTGAAGCAGGTTTTTGAAGTTGTCCATTGTCTTAGTGGCTTTTTAGTGGAATATTTCAGTCTGAAGTTTCTGAATTACTCGTGAGATGTTCTTCATGGGGCAAACCTACTAGTTTCTGACCCACCCTGGTAGAAGAAAAGCAATATGTTCCCTGAAGCAACAGATCCAGAAAAGCAGCACAGAAATAATTAAACAAATAATTAAATAAACATGTACAGAATTATGCTGCAAAGCTGGAACTCTATGATGTTGCACACCTGTTTAACATGAAGGCCTCTTGATCTTAGTGAACATATTTCAATGTAAACCTATTACCATATTTTTCGGAGTATAAGACGCACCTTTTTCCTCCCTAAAAGTGGCTGAAAATTTGGGTGCGTCTTATACTTCGAATGTAGCTTTTTTTTTTCAGCCCTAACTAGGCGCTAACAGATCTTCCCAGCTCTTACCTTGCAGGCTTTTTCATTGTTACTCTCTCCAAAGAATGTTTTTCCAGCCCTAAGTCTTTGCAGAATTTTTTTTCATTGCTCTACTTGCTCCAAAGAAGGTTTTTTTTAGCCCTAACCAGGTGCTATCTATCTTCCAGCTCTTACTGGCTTGCAGGTTCTTTCATTGTTATTCTCTCAGAAGAAGGTTTTTTTAAGTCCTAACCAGGGGATAAAATAATGTGCTGAAGCTGACCAGACTAAGGACGCTAGCCAGATGAATACCTGGTAGGCAGATTGTTTTCCCCTATTTTCCTCCCCAAAAACTAAGGTGCGTCTTATACTCCGAAAAATACGGTAAGTCCTGTGTGGATTTCAAAAATACACATTTAAATTTTGATGGCGCTATGTGGGTGACATGTTTGTCATCATCAAAAGAAATGCACTGAAAGACTTTTATACCATACTGAACTCCATCTTTCCAGATGTACATTTCACAGTGTAGGAAGAAATAACTAGACAATTACCATTTTATCTGCGCTTGTCAACAGACAAGATGGAAGCCTAGAAATCACAGTTTACTGCAATGCCACCAACATTCCATGCTTTGTGAATTTCAACAGCAACCATCCACCGTCACACACAAAAAGTTGCATCAAAACACGATATTGCAGGGTGAGAACCCACTGTTGCACCCAGCAAGCTAAACAACTGGAGAACAGGTATCTACGTGAACAATTCAGGCAGAATGGCTATCCACAAGCATTTGTTACAAGATGTCTGTGCAGCACAATGGGGAAAGAAAGGAATAAACAAGGGACAAGACCAGGGGTCAGCAACCCGCAGCTCTGGAGCCGCATGTGGCTCTTTCATCCCTCTGCTGCGGTTCCATGTTGCCAGTCGGCTTCACAATTGATAGGGCTTTCAGTTAGGACAGGTAGAGGAAAAAGGATGCTGCGCTAGGAGGAGACTCTATGGTGGAGGAACCGGACTTCCAGTTGGCAGAGGAAAAAGGTCACCACGCTAGGAGTAGACTCTATGGTGGGGGAAGTGGACTTCCGGTTGGTTCCAGAATTGAACAGGGGGCTTTCGGTTAGGACCTTTGTGGCTCTTTGAGTATTTAAGGTTGCCGACCCCTGGACATGCCACACCCTGCCACACATCAAAAACATTTCGGAAACAATATAATGCAGCTTCTGAAATCTGTAAGTGGGCAATTGCACACCACCCAGAATCTATCATACAAGAACAAATGATGCATTGTAAAGATTGCTTGGAGATGGAAGATAGATTGGAGATGGACGTTAGATTCCAACGTAATCTAACGGAAGCCCTGATAAATTGCCCCTGTGACTATGTAGGACAGATAGGCAGGAAGCTAACCAGACTGCAAGAATACAAGTAAGCCATCAGATGAGGAGACCCTCACATTGCAACAAACAAGGACATAGATTCAATTTTGCAGCTACTAAGATTGTCGGATGAGCAGGCACAAAAACAGCCAAGGAAGTGATTGAAGCCTGGGCTCCTCGTCAGTCAACAAGAGTGCTGATTTACCACCAGCTTATCAAGTACTTAGAGAGCAAGGGCTTGGCAGCACAAGGAAATGACAGCCAACAACATAATAGCTAGCCAACACCCCAATCAACTACTAAAAAACTATACAACACAGCACCATATAAACACCACACACAAAATAGCTCAAATCACACTCTCCTAGAAAGAAATTCCCTGAGGATGGGCTCCAGCAGAGGTGGGTTCTTCCCAGTTCGGACCTTTTCTATGGAACCGGTAATAACTTGGCGGCCTGGGTCGCTAGAACCGGCAGTGACCCAGGCTTGCCACGCCCCCAAATCGGTTCTTTCAGCGGCCCCATAGGAGCCGCTATCTTGTTTTTTGCTTTTGCGTATGCACAGAAGCTCTTTTTAAGTACTGTGCATGCACATACATGCAACATGTGTGCCCCCACGCGGCACAGCCTTGAGCGAACCGGCAGCGACGAAAACCAGAACTCACCCATGGGCTCCAGCATGAGTCTGAAAGCTTGGAAGACTAAACTTCCGCTCCCGGTGACCAACCCAGATTGGATCCTGCAACGTTATCCTGGGACATATAGATTCCCCTTCATTCGTAAAGCTATTAAATGTCAAAATGTAAAATTTGCACAAGAACTATCCCATAGTTCTACAATTTGGTCTAAGGAGCACAAATTCTTGCTTCTCACATAATGCTATTGACAAGCAAAGCCATTATTATTTCTATCACTTTTGAGCAATTATTGCATCTAAGCATAATTCAGTTCTGCAGTCATAATCAAGAAATGGAAATATATGATTCAGTTTCCACATGCATGTGTATAAACAGTGAGCCTCTGATGGATATCTTAGTGAGCTGTTAATATAGTTCAGCATACCCTTTCATTTACATTGTCTGAAAGATAATTGTTTTACTTTCTTGAGCATTTTAGGATTGACACTGTAAAAATGGTTTTCACAGCATGCCCATATAGGTTTTAATGATTACACAGAGAATAAAAAACAAGCAACACACCATGTACAATGACAAATATAATAGTATTTCTTTTTGTTCCAGCTACATTTTAAAACCATTTAGGAATTAAGATTTCTCAAGGAAGATGAAGGAATGCTTTAACAGATAATCATTAACTTTTTTTGTTATTTTTTTTGTTGCTTTATTTTGGAGTTTAAGTGTTTTGACTTAAAATTAATTCCTTAGGTTAAAAGACTGAAATAGTTTTATGAGTATTTAATAGCTATAGATAAAATAGAATTATATTTACTGTAATAATAACAGTAATAACAATTGGCTGTATCTAAAAAACTGCATACATGAAGTGAGGCTTCTGATTTTGGCTATGTAGCAATAGCACTTAGCACATAGACTTATATACTGCTTCATAGAGCTTTACAGCCCTCTCTAACAGGGGTGGGTTCTAACTTACCTTGCTGCTGGTTTGCTTCCTCCCATGCCGCGTGGGTGCATCTTGTGGGTGCGCGCGCACCAAGCACGGGCATGCATGCGCAGTGCCAAAAAATCTGATATTCTTTTTAAAAAACTGAAAACAAGATGGTGACGCATGCACAGTGGCAGAAACTTGGCTTCTGTGCATGTGCAGAAAAAAAATTAAAAATTAAAAAATGTTTTTAAAAATTCAAAAAAAAATAAAAAAAAAGATGGCGGCACCCATGGTTCGGTGACGTCATTGTGACATCACCAGCGGCTTGCTACTGGTTTGGGCGAACCGGTTCGAACCAACCTCTCCTCTCTAAGCAATTTACAGAGTCAGCATATTGCCTCCAACAATCTGAAAATAAATACAACATTTTAGCACAGTCTAGGTTTTCATTTGGTTAGAACAGGAATTAACCATGTGCCTTATAAATAGAGTCTGTTAAGTTCATTCCCCACAATCTCCTGATATAATTTGAAAAAATACCTATCTGGAATATTGAGGAATTAGTCACAGTCAGGAATGTTAGACAATGGTATATATATTTCTTACATCAGTAATATGTGTAGTGAGGAAGATTTATCCAGTGGTCTTCCACCAGACTATATATACGTGTGTGTATGTGTGTGTGTGTGTGTGTGTGTGTGTGTGTGTGTGTGTGTGTGTGTGTGTGTGTGTGTGTGTGTGTGTGTGTTAGTTCACAACAATATTTAGAATTATATAAAAGTTTATTAAGAGTTATTTTGTCCTTTCTTAATACCTAGTGTCACTTATCAGAGACAGCTACCTAATTTCACATGTAGTATATCCAGTCCTCATTATTGTCTGTTCATTACAGTGGTGGATTATCTGTATTATCAAAGTTCCAGAAGTATGGATTATACCTGTGGGGATATTGAACATATGAAAACTAGGGTCCGGGTCAGGAGATGCAATCCTTGTGTATATTTCTTCCAGAATAGAGACATAAACATATTTTTTAAGTAGGGTAGATACAATGAATATAGCATTCCATCATTTATCTAACAGAGCTATGAAAAATCAATTTTCAATATGGAATTGAATATATTGAGTATTGAATATATTGGTTCTTTCTGTTGCTTCTACTGAAGTATTAAAATAAGGCATCTACAATGACATAAAGTATTCAATACAACATGGATGTTACACTTCTGCATTTAAGAGTAAAACCTTATTAGAAGCAACAACCTTCTGTGTCTGTCCTTTTGATTGGAACTTGGCAAGCTAATGAGATAACAATTACCATGTCTACTAATCAGTGTATAACTTAGTTTGTAATGTCATCTGCCATAAATAGCAAGTCCAGATATAATAAACTAAATATTTTCCTCACATTTCCTGTGGAACAATTGAAATTATTTTCTACCATTACTTTAAGTACAATTAACTACTATTCAAGTGCCAATCCTGCAGTTTTACTTGCTTTCAGTGATAATTCCAGTATAAATTCAGTCTGAACATATTGGCCTAAATGCACTATGTTGTTAGTTAGACCCATCTATCAGCAGCTTAATATAACGCTTAACACTCTTCCCCCCAAAAAGTATCATTTATTAATTAGCAACTATCCTGAGGCAATTGCTTGAAGTAATCACGTTTTAAATTGGCTATCGTACTGCATGATAATATGAAATTTTAATTGATGCGAATTAAAAAAAACACTTTTGTATAGGTAAAAGCTATCATGGGGTGGGTTCTACTTACCTTCCCCACCAGTTCGCATCGTGACGGAAGTGGACATTTTGCGCGTCCATTCCTGGAAAATAAACCTATGAGCATGCTCAGTACTTACAAATAAAGCCTTTCCACGTTACAAACAAAGCAAGGAGCACAGAAAACAGCTGAGGAGCGGCAGTTCAATCCGCAGCCCCTGATCAGCTGGGCTTCAGAAGCAGAGATAAAGGTCAGTATAACCCAGGGGTGGGCAGGAGGGCCCACTTTCACAGAGACAGAGAACCGGTTCGCTCTCGGCTTGGAGTTAGAGCTATGGGTTCTAAAGAACTGGTCCGAACCGGCAGCAACCCACCACTGATGCAAATCCTTTTAGTAGGAGAAAACAAAACTAGACTAGAAACAAAAGGAAAACTAGAACTCAACAAAAAAAGCAGTGTAAGTTTGTGTTAGATAGGGTGAACGGATGAGGCAGACATCAGGCTCAGTGACAATAACAGCTCTTTATTTAGACAATTATCTATGTACAATCCAGCAGCTCTCTGTTTGACAGCTTGCTCTTTTATAGGGAACTGTCAGACTGCTCAGCCAATAGGCTTCAAGTATTTTCCCGCCGGAATGGAGGACCTGACTGGAGCCTTGTTGTTTCAATCTCAATATGTAACAGTTTGTATTCTTTTTAAAAAGAAAATCACATTTGCTCTTATGCTTACTTATTAAAAGGGTTTTTTTTAGAAGGAACAGGAGCATAAATATATATATTCTTTTTCAAACATCTGATTCCAGATATATCCTTGTCTAGAACTGTGCAACAGTATTCATTTGATCTGGAGAAAAAATGAACCTGCTTTAAGATTCATTAAGTTAGAGATTAATGGATGGTTTTAATTTCCTTGTGGCTCAAAGAATTTGGGGGGGGGGGGTCAAGTTTATAGTATTGCACATCTGTAACTGCTATGACAGTGTGATACATTTTAATGTAGACTGAACTTGTGAACAATAATGAGCAAACCCTCTTCTCTTCAAATCATTCTGGTGGTTCAGCAATGAGCTTGTCTCCATGACTTGACAACAATTATCTGATATGCATTGCATTGTTCCATGCAGTGGTGGGATTCAAATTTTTTACTACCGGTTCTGTGGGCGTGGCTTGGTGGGCGTACTGTGCTGTGCTGTGGCTTGATGGGCATGGCAGGGGAGGGATACTGCAAAATCTCCATTCCTACCCAACTCCTAGGGGAACGATACTGCAAAATCTCCATTCCCACCCCACTCCTGGGGGAACGAACCTGCAAAATCTCCATTCCCTCCCCACTCCTGGGGGAAGGATACTGCAAAATCCCCATTCCCTCCCCACCCCACTAACCTCCTTTCCAGCTCCATTCTCCCGTGCAGGGCAACAAAATAAGACCCAGCTGATCAGCTGGGACTCGGGAGGCAGCGAATAGATGGGGGAAGGGCCAGCCAGAGGTGCTATTTACTGGTTCTCCAAACTACTCAATATTTCGGCTACCGGTTTGCCAGAATTGGTCAGAACTGGCTGAATATCACCTCTGGTTCCATGTGTTATGAAAGCTTTAATGCAGGGGTGCCCAACCATGCTGGCTGGGGATTTCCAGAAATTGAAGTCTTAAAGATGCCAAGGTTGGACACCTCTGCTTGAAGTGTTGTGAGGAATATCCTTCTGGGTTCAGTTCCAAATGGGGGAAAAGACACTGGATTCATGAAAGTTGCTTGGAAAGAAGGTTTTAACGGTGGACAGGAGCACATGGCAGGAGCCCCTGTACAGAAAAGGTAGATTACATGCTTCCAGGTGTGGGTGAAGAGGAAAAAAGGGAAGAAGAGATGCTGTGTTCCTTGCTTTATACTCTCTCTTGGGCCCCTCCCTAACTGTTTCCTGTTCCTATATAGAAATGTATTCCATTGGCTGTCAGACTCCCAGGGGCATGCTGGGGCAACTCCTGTGGGCTGTCCCAAGTCCTAGGCTTGACTGATGTAATCTTCCCAGGTCCCATGTGGTAAAATGAAAAGGCTTTGGGATTCCTATTATGGTTCTTTGTTATGCAGAAGACTGCTCCAGGCTAGGTGAGAGGAATGTGTGAGCTGGGCCCAGTCCTTAATGGCCCATTGGCAAAGGGTGGGGGCAGGGAGCTGCAGGGAGCTGCTTTGTATTTAAACATGTTTCTCCTTTCCTCATTCAGGGAAACATATTCTTTCCTTTTTCAATATTTCCTAGGGCCGTGGTGGCGAACCTATGGCACACGTGCCACAGGTGGCACGCGGAGCCATAGCAGACGGCACGCGAGCGTTGCCCACTGGCAAACCGGAAGTGCGGAAAAAACGCACTTCCAGTTTGCCGGTGAGCTGTTTTTTGCACTCCGGAGGGTGCAGGGAAGCTCCCTGAAGTTCCGGAATGCAAAAAACTACAAAATGGACAAACCGGAAGTGCATTTTTCTGCACTTCCGGTTTGTCCGCTTTGTAGTTTTTTGCATTCCGGGGCTTCAGGGAGCTTCCCTGAACCCTCCGGAGTGCAAAAAACAGCTCACTGGCAAACCGGAAGTGCGTTTTTCCGCACTTCCGGTTTGCCCGTTTCGTCGTCCCAGGCTCTGGTAAGGCCTTTGCGCGGGGGTGGGGGGGTGTGCGCATGCGCAGGGGGCAGCATTGGAGGGTGTTGTGCGCATGCGTGGGGGGAGGGAATGGGTGTGGGCACGCGAGTGCGCACTAGCATGCGCACCCCCCCCTTTTTGGCACGCGAACCTAAAAAGGTTCGCCACCACTGTCCTAGGGTTTTTCATTTTTTCTAGGAGGGGATGGGTGCTAACTTTCTACAGAAGGTATACACATTGCCATGATTTTCTGTGCACTGGCTGCATTGAACTCATGGGAGTTACTTCCTCAGTGCATCTCTAGGTCAGTTTCGAGAGATAAGGGTTGCACAGTGATGTTTGGATGTTTAATAATACGTTTGGATGTTTAATAATAATAGGATTTTGAAGGCATTGTTAAAAGATCATCATCTTTTGAAATTATTTTTAGTCAAATGCACTGGCATATTGTTAATATTGAGGCACCTGTATCAATGTAGTTCTTATCCAGTGTTAAACAACATGTAGCCTTATACAAGACAGTGGAGTACCACTTCTGTCTTTACCCACCATTGCTCATGTTGTAACAACTGAAGAGCTTGACACTGTTTATCCATGCTTTCATTTACAACTATTCTCTTGCTAATGGATCGAATATGTGCACTTCTGCAAGCAGCTGACATCTATTTTAAAAACGGAACTATTTCACAAGAGAACATTATCCTGCCTTTTTTAAAAAAGGAAAAAAATAATCTCATATTTAGCTTGCAAGTACAGCCATCAATATGAAATGTTTTAACCATTAGTGGTTTAATAGTGTTATTACTAGGTTCTTTTATTTAGCCAGTTCTGCTCAAAATGGCTTTTTTTTGTGATGGAATCTGCAGTTTGAGGATTGGGAGGGCACCTCAGCTTCTCTGGGAGGAGGCAGCACAATCCAGAAAGGAGTCTAAAACAGGAGAGTGAATTGAACAGTTGGGGGAGGAAAAAGCTCAGATTAGTTTCAACCTAGAATCTCCCAAGTTGATTTTTCATTCTTGCCTCTCCTGTCTGTTTTCTACCTAGAAGAAGGTAAGGGAAACCTAAACAATTTAGTAGTCCACCATTACCAGACCCATGTATAAGCAAAAATGCTTGTTTTCACTAGACAAGAAAAGTTAGAATTAAAAAAATCTCTAGGGAGATTCTCAATCATCCAGGTCATGGTTGTCCCAAAGGTGCTTTTTCCAAAAGGCAACTGGACTTTCTTGGTTTTCTTTCTCTGAAAATGTTTACTTTCTCATCCAAGAAGTTTCTTCATTGCCTTTTGGAAAAAGCACCTTTGGGATTAAAATGGGGAAGGAACTATGGATTTTGAACTGGATGACCCTTACCAGGTCAAATAATAATAGACAGAATGTGTCTTGAATTCCTTTGTCTTTTCCCCCCAAATTTTAAATGATTAAAATTCAAACTGTTATGCCACATATTTGACTTAAGGCAAAGAATTCTTTGATACTAAGGAACCTATATATTCACACTCTAAAATATATCCTTTAAAAAATATTGTAGGGAGAAGTTACAATATCACCCTTTTCCATAATTTCTGTTCTCTTGGGTCTGACGTATCCCAAATGCCTTGGCATCACCCATAGCAGGCATTTTAAAATGATTGTGCAAATTCCTAACATCAGCAATTTCATGACTCTTGCTTATCTGCATTTTTCAAGTAAGATAATGCATGAACCAAAAGGGATTATTGAGAGAATGCTGAGATAATCCATACTCAGCTTTGTTAGAAGAGATTTTGCTTAGTTTCCAATTCCAAATACTGTCATGATTTATTCAGACTGCTGAGTTGCAGACTCATCATCAAGGCCAATTATTTTCTATATCTTAAAAAGAGATAAATAGTTATTTTTCCCCTCACCCTTATCAAGCCAGGGAAATCAGGAGATTTAAGCAGTTCAAATGAATAGAAAGATTGATTGCAAGTTTAAACTCTCTACAAAATCTGAACTACTAATGGTCAAGGAAAATGAGCTGGAGGAATTAGGAGGAATTCAAGAAGGGATATACTTAAATCTCTTATGAGTGCGCAGGGACTTGTGACTTATGACATGTTTGACCCATTCTTCAGGTTCAGCCTGGTCATCTCCTACAATCCCCTCATAAAGATGTTGACATTAAAAATCAATGCTGGACAGTAAGCTGAATAAAAATGATAATGATGACTGATAATAAACTATTAAAGGAACTACATAGCTTCTGTCATATGATATTCTAAATTTGTCTCTTGCCTTTGGAGAGAGGCAACAGGCAAAGTTTGGACGGAAAAGGCAATCCAAAGTTTGGATGGTGTTGATATTATGTGGGGCATGTTTGTTCTCTCTCTCTCTCTCTCTCTCTCTCTCTCTCTCTCTCTCTCTCTCTCTCTCTCTCTCTCTCTCTCTCTCTCTCTCTCTCTCTCTCTCCCTCCCTCCCTCCCTCCCTCCCTCCCTCCCTCCCTCCACCCCTGCATACCTACCAGTCAGGTATAAAATAGTTTAAAATATCACCTGGCTTTTATTAGTACTTTTATATCTTGTATGTATGTGGCAATTGTTAAAACTTATACTGAATTTCTGTCTTCAGATATATCTTCTGGCCTTGTTATTTCATTTCCAACACAGCCTAAAATATTTTCTGTTGTATTTGTACTTTACAGAATAAAGAACACTGGTCCTTGTGCTCTATGAATAAATATTTTTATCTTTCAGAACTGGTATCAAAACAGAACACACACACTTTTATTTGGTTTTGACAGGGAAACAGAAGTTCACATCTAACATCAAAATAATAGGCTGCAAAATCTTTCAAGAAGGAAAAAATGGTGGATTTGAGCTGTTTCTTTCAACAGAAATCAACAAATGAAGTCACCTTTGGGGGTTCGCATTCTGGTGTGGGAACCGTTCTTTTCATTTTGCCAAAGGGTTTAAAAGAAAATCATTACAATGCTCATGAGCTAGGAAATTAAATTAGATTTATAGCAGTTGCTTTAGTTCCTTGCACTCACATGCTTTATTATTCTCCACTACATTTCTAATTCAGGCTTATGTATTGTTATAGGCAAGGAACTAAGTACCATTCAATTCAGCTATTATATTCAGCCATTTAAATGTTTTAAATAAATAAACTAAATTTTTGCTTTTTTTATATCTTAATTTTCTCTTGTTAGGGATGTGAAAGAATTTAGTTTTTGTACATTCAAATATTAGCTAAGCAGTTATACTGGTCTATGACCAGTCATTCACTGACTGAATCTAACCTGAACCATCATTGCCGGATGTGTGTATCAAAATATATATTTTATTTCAAAATATATTTATAAATTCACTTTTGAGGGAAAAAATATGGAAAATTGCTGCGTCCAGGCTTCCCTCAAATCCGCAGCAGATGTCAGGTGCTGCTGAGCGCTGATTGGTCGCAGCCGTTCTGGTGCGACTATATAAAGCACTGTCAGAGGTGCGGACTTTGCCGCTCTCTGTTAGCCAGAGCGTGCCACACTTAGCTGACAGGCTGGCACTTTTACTTTTAGCGTTTGCAATTGAGCTGAATAAACTGTTAGCTTTTTACGAACATGTCTGCCTCAGTTTGTAAGTCTTCCAGGACGTATCAAAAATGGATACCTTTTTGAAGTGAAAGATATACATATCTATATACTTATACACTTGGTAGGCACCAAGATTCCATTATTTAAAGCAGGAACAAATCAGACGTTGATATCAATATGCAAAAACAGCTAGGACCCCAATTAAACTGATTCTTCCACCCTCAACTCTTTGTCCTGTAAATTCTAATGCTCCCTATTGTATTGTATTTGATCCAGACTAATTAAATATGGACATAATTATATGTAAAAGTCACCTTGCATTCCTGAAAAATAATTGTAGGTACTGATTCTAAAGGTGTTAAACAAACCTGCTCTTAAATATATGTTTGCAGGCAGTT